>CAJNIZ010017391.1:70851-88164 GCA_905231905.1 Symbiodinium pilosum
CCCCCCCCCCCCCCGTGTTGATGGTACATGTGCAGAGATTTTGTCGCCGACAACCATGAAGATCGCAGGCAGGAACGCGCTCAAGTTATAACGAGGTCATGCGGTTACAGCCCATATCCCCCTAGAGCTCATATGATGGATGGCTTTGTACTACACCTACCTAACGAAAGCATGTGGAAGTTGCCAAGTTAGTATGGAGGTTGCGTATTGATGGTTAAAATAAAACGGTAAAGGAAATGAAAGCTGGAAACCCTCAACCCTAAAGCATAGCATATATATAGGATTTAGGATTAATAAGAGGCCGAACTGGTCCAAGCCAGTCCAAAACGGCAATGTTTCGAAACTCCCTACAACCCTAACCCTGAGCCCTAGACTTCCCAAACCGTACTCCCTAAATCCTGAACCCTAGACTGTAACGCGGTTTAGGATTTTGCTCGGCAATCTAAAGCGACCTCACCCGACCTCGCCCTAGGGAGCGACACCACAATGGCCTTGAGTTCGGAATTGAGGAATTGAAATTATTCAAAAATACACTGGTTTAGGGTTTAGATCCAGCCGTTCCCTTATTTCGACCTGTGTGTTTAAACAGATCACGGGCTTCCTTCCTAAAGGTTCTAGAGGGGGGTTGTCTTGCGAAAGTCTCCAGCACCCACCCTAAAACCCTAAACCCTAAACAGGGTTTAGGGTTTAGGGTCCCTAAACCCTAAAGCCAAGCCCTAAACCCTAAAGGTACCCACCTAAACCAGAGGAAGAATTTCATCTGCATTGACATGCTGAAGAATTTCTTCTGGATGGGCGGCGAGGAGACTCTGCCTGAACCCTAGACCCTAAAACCCTAAATCCCAAAACCCTAAAGTCCTGCTTGGGTCTGGCTGTTCAGTGAAGTGTCTGGAGGTTTATACTTTAGGTTGTCGGTTCTAGGGTTTAGGGGTTTAGGTTTCAGTGTAGTCTAGGGGTTCAGAGTTTAGAGGTTCAGGGTTTAGAGGTGTAGGGTTCAGGGGTGGCTCAAGAGCATTGACCCCTTGAAATTAACAGACGGAATATGTCATCTTCTAATCTTCGTGATACGGGCGGCTCGCGATGTTCGCACACACGCAAGCCCCAAACACTCAACCCCAAACCCTAGACCCTAGTGCCGAGTCTCTAGACCCTAGTCCTCACCCTATCCCGAACCTTAAACCCTAACCCCTAAAACCCGAAACTTTAAACCCCAAACTATAACCCCCGAACCCCTATCTGTCCTTGGTGCTCGCAGTTGTGGGGTCCTATCAGGACTAACACTTACGTGCAGAAACCGGAGTTTAGGATTTCAGGTTTTGGGGAACAGGAGTTTGGGTTTAGGGGTTTTGGGAACAGGAGCTTCGGGTTTAGGATTTCGAGGTGTGGGAGTTAATTACCACAAAATATGGCAGGCCTTAGGATCGGGCATACTTCAATCGACCAGTCTGAGAAGTAATCTGAATCCCTTGATGCCCTGAATCTTGGAATACGAAGTCCTAAGCCCTGTAAGTCTTGGATCCTAAGCCCGGACCCGCTAAACCCCTAAACCCATCAAGGGATCCATATCCTATACGTTCCTATCATAAGTTGTTGTACATAACAGTTTAGGGCTTCGGACTTTTAACCGCTTCAGACGTTCCCCTACCTCGTTCAAAGAATGGCTGCAGATTACGCGCATGAAGGGCCCCAAATAACAGAATAACAGTCTTACTATGTTACGTTTTGGCTTACGTCTGATGATTGAACGGAAAAGACAGTGAAACATGAAATTAGCAATGGGCTTGTATGGGTCTTTGTAGGAATGATTAACAATCTACCATATTACAATATAGCAGTTTCCATGTTCTTTGCCATCATCCCTATAGTATCCCAATACTATTATCCCGATATAACCTTAATATACCCATAATATAACCCCAGAGGGTGTTTTTAGATGGTAGGATGTCAGACGTCTGCGGACACTTAAAGCTTAAGGGCTTGAATGCAATCCCATTTCTTGAGGGCTCAGGGGGCTGCAGTCCGAACACGTCCCTATCATTCCTATGCACGCGGGCACTCCCCCGCCCCCTAAACCCTCTAGTCCCCCTTAAGTAGATAGAATATGCGGTATAGGGGACCTTATTATAATATACCCAAAGCCATCTCCTGGTCCCTTGCAAGCATGGACTGCAAAGAAACAACAGCCCAATTTTTCTTCGAGACTCAACCCTCAGCCCAAGACCGTGATCCCTAGCCCCAAAGCCTCAACCCTAAGCCCCGATCTCTAAACCGTGAGCCCTGACCCCAAAACCCCAAACCCCAAGGCCTAAACCCTAAGCCTACACATCCCTAAACCTTGGGTCATCGTCGCGAAGAAGCTTTAATACGTAAGTAGCAAAACCTACTCAGGAAATCATGCCTGAATGATATCCCAATAAGGAACTAGTAGCCCACTCGAAATCCTAAGCTAACCTTCCAAACCCTAAGCCCTAAACTCTTACACATATCCGTATTATGACCCCTTGGAAGGCCTTCTAAATACTAAGCCTTCAATCGTACACCCTAGCCCGTTAAACCTTCCACATATCCATATAATTCCATATATAACCCATTGGAGAAAGCCTCCTAAAGCTTCAACCATAAACCCTTCGAGAGGACAGCAGTCGGCCTTACGAAGGGTGGAGCACTGCTTACAGCGTCTCCTCCATTTTGCTGCAGGCAAGGGGGCTTTGAGGGGGGAATGGGCTTGGGATCCTAAACCCTAAACCCTGTTCAGGGCTTAGGGCTTTGTAGGCAAACGGGTCCAAGGCTTGGGACTTTGTTTAGTATAGGGTTTAGGGTGCTGCGCTGAGGGAGGCTTTGAAATAAATTGCCCCTATTGCCAGCTACTTCCATCTGGCCCATGCACTTGATATGTCCAAGTGCGACTTACTGTATCTGAATCTCTTCATGGTGTTTTCGCTAGCACGAGTGAAGCGTTGCATATACGTGGGGAGTTACTACCCGCGCCCGGTGGAGAAGACGGCTGAGGCATCTTTGTCGTAGATCCTCAGCGCCTGTGGGCTCTGCAGCTTAGGGCGTTGCGGTCACGCATGTCGATGAGCTCAGTACCGTAGAAGCCGAAAGGATTACCAACATTGCAGTCCTCGACTCCTTATTATATAATTCTGATAGCGGATACCACAAAAAAACTCCACATGATGTTGATCATTATTCAGGGCTTGACCTTAGGCTTCTGCAGGGAGAACGGGCAGCTCGCAGTTTGGCAGAGGCGGTTTCAATTTTGTCCCCCACACATGCTGGCTCTCGTACTTCAAGAGGTATCATCGCTGAGCGCGTATTTTGGAGACAGCCAATATGTTGACGTTGGACTTGGAACGTAAGCCCTAAACCCTAAACCTTACAGGGCCTCGCAAATTTGAAATGCTTTGTAGTGGCACCGCAGCAGAAAATCTGCACGCGGTCCGGTTAAAACTCAAAGTCTAGAATCTAAGTGTTGATGCTTGCTATATGGATAGGCCCTGAGCCCTAAACCGTAAACCCTATATTAGGGGTTATTACAGGGGGTACTAGGAGTTTAGGCTTTAGCTCATTTTAAATCCCTAGGCTGCAACTCTCAATCGCAACCCCCAGTCAGATCCCAAGAAGGAACCAGGAACTGTCCGGTGGGATTGCATGATACTTGCTAGAAAGGACCCTAAACCCTGAACCCTAAACCCTAAACTACGGATTTGGGGCCCTTTTTTGGCAGTCTGTGTTAGTTTTGGAGAGCGTAGCTACCTAAACCGTTCAACCCTGCACATCTCCATATTACCAGAAATGTCCTTCCTGATCCATGTAAAGCCCATTGTGGGTAGTTGGTGGGTCTAAGTGCGGAGCCCGCAAATGACACCCCGGATGATCCCGGTAATTGTTCAAGATACTCGTTCCTTGAAATATCCATACCGGTCCAATGTTGAGATCCTTAAAAGAAGTGCATTCCCAATGGTCCCTCCTTCACAAAGGCCTGAACCCTAAACCACGTGTCTTTGCAAGGTGCAGTGCTTCTTGTTCGACGAGTGGGCCCAGAGATTCAGCTCAACTGACTGAAGCGTATTTGGGGTTCCTTGAATGGGGGCTATAGGGGTCATGCAAGGATTAGAGAGAGGAAAAACATGGATTAGGCTTGTGGGTTTAGAGTTGAGCCTTTGGATTTGTCCTACCCCAAACTACCATGGCAGCCTACAAAGAAACCTACACAGATTGCCGTCTTTTGAAAAGGGCATCAGAATACTTCCATGTTTGTTTGGGGGATGTTGGGCATGTGGGGTTTAGGGTTGTGGCTTAGGATTCACCTAGACCAATCCAAATAACTATTAAATAGGAGCTGCATAGACATTGCTTACGGGTAGTTGGGTGTCCTCGCAGGGTTTAGGTAGGGTGCTTGCTAGAAGCGAACGCGGTTTAAGGTTCAGTGTATGGTTTCAGGTAATAGTTGAACGGCATAGGCACATACTGTTTAGCTGCACGTCGCAAATGTGGCATGGCATAGCTAGTCGCCTGTGGAATGCAGTGCCCAAGATTTCAACTGTAGCACAGCAGAGTCTAGGCTAAATGCAGCATGGTAGCTAGCTGGCAACACACCACCTGCACCCTTGCTTTCCCGTTAGCAGCACGCAAAGTCGTACAGGAATGGTGCCAGGCGTCAAGTGGAAGAAATCGGCTGTATCTTCCAGCTTAAGAGCTTCGTGCTCCCAACTGGGAGGAGTGTGTTTGTAAGCGTGGAGCCCTTGATAACACTCCTGGTCGGGGCGAGGAAATCCAAGGGGTGGGCAACAAGTACACATGCAATTGGGGCGACTACCATGACACGATTCTGCATGACATCGCCACCCAGACAATCGAGTACGTACGTCTCCCGTAAACCTCGAATGTCGACATGACAACACATCCCATTTGAAACGCCTGGTGAACGTGCTCGCACAGTTCACCAGTGAACCGGAGTCAGGGAAACATTTCGGTAGGAGATTTTGTGCAGGCCATCCAGGAGTTGCGCACAAACAATCAGCAGACCATTTAGGGTTTAGCTAAAGTTAGATTGGGCGGGACCTACATAGGGAGACATATAGGGGGTACAGGGAGACCTACTAGGAAAAAAATGTTGTCCAGGCATTTCAGTTTGACTGTTGAATAGCCTAACAGGCCCTCACTTCCCAACACATTATAACAGGCCACGCCAGGAATGTTTGATTTTAGGGGGGTTGCGAGTTTTGAGATGGGGGTAGAATTTCAGGCCTGGGATTTTGGGGAAGCTTTCCCCGACAATGAACACTCGCACATATTTGCACCATCCTATGACGAGTGAATATTTGGGGGTAGGAGGTTTAAGGGATGGTTGCTGCCCAGAGAAGATTTAGGTTTTTGGTTGTTTCAGAACTGTCTGGGTGGTGTTTAAAGGGTTCATAAGGATCATGTGATTATCAGCGAGAAACAGCCGCCAATTCCAACAATTGGTTTGCATGTTTGTTACTTTTGTTGAGTCCCTAAACCCTAAACCGTGTCTGAAATCTGAGTTGCGCCATGCGTCTCGCTTTGCTAAATTTATTTGGTCATCGGGGGGTGAAACTCCGAGTCGCCGGCCTTTTCCCAGCACGAGACCAGAAAAAACACCCGCGAAGATAAAAGAGTGTAGTGAATTATGCAGTTTGAGGGGACGTGGGCTCTCAAGCTGCGTAAACCCCCCTTGGTTGCTATCATTCTTGGTAGCATTATTGTTGTTATGATTCTTGCTATGGCCCTGCACGCGAATCCACAGTGGTCTCGAGGAATGTTCAGACAAGTCCTGACGGCTGCATGGCCTTTGCCGCAAGCCATAGGCGGTACTTAACTCGAGTTAGCAAGGAATGAAAGCATGGATCCTTAAAGTAACCCCTTAATGGGGGTGGGGGGTCCCAAATTAGCGGTACCCTTTTGGAGGTCCCCACGGTAAGGATGATTGGGGGGTTGGGATCAATGTAGCAGTCCCCCCATTGACGGAAACTAGCATATAGATTAGGTGGTCCTCCCACCTGTGAGAGTGACTATGATAAGGGATAACAAGAGTTTAGGGTTTAGGGTTTAGGACTATGATATGGGATAACAAGGATTGCCAGGCCCTGCTTTAAAAAGGATTGTTATTTCTTAGGTGGACCCCCCTTGGGTTTAGGGTTTAGGGTTTAGTGTGACTATAAGGGATAACAAGGATTATATAAGGGTCCGCTTATATTCCGATTATACCGCTGTTACATGGTGGGGGGCCCACCATAGACCCTAATGATTTAGTAGTACTCATTTTCGCTTCCATTCCTTCACTTCCTGCTTCCCAGAGGTAAGCTGTGGGAAGCCATAGACTCATAGACGTAGATCCTACTCTTTCTCCAGCTCCCCAAAAATCCTCTGCCCCAGCGCTAGCCCCAAAATCGTGAAACAAAAGAACACCCTTCGAGTGTTGGAGGCTCGGGATAGAAGATTGCGGGACTTCCTCGAAGTTCTTCTTGGGCAATGTAGGTACCATATGAGCCATAGTCTAAACTCTTTAAAGAGGGGTTATACAGGGGATTATATAGGGGAATATAAAAGCTTATTAAAAAGGGGATACTAGGAGTTTAGGCAAAAACCCCTATAATCCCCGAAATGATCCCAGTGTGCATTTCATGTTCCATGTTCTTTTCCATTTGATTCTCCACTATAGAGTATAGGAGCTTATTAAGGTGGATACTAGGAGTTTAGATTATAGTACATATTAGAGGCATGTTATGGAAGTGTCCAGAAATGCGGGGACCCCAATCTAGACCCCAAAATACCACAAGGACCCCCAAAATGGTACCCCGAATTTGGGGGAAACCCTAAACCCTAAATGGTAGCTTCCATTTTCTTTTCCATTATCCCTATACAGCTTCATATGTAACCCTCATATCTCCCTGTAATGGTACCCCAGACCCATGATTAATAAACCTCCGCCCTTCAATTGGGATTATAATAGGGATCCTAATATTTAGGCCTTTAAAAGGAGGGAGTTTATTAATCATGGGTCTACATTAAACCCTAAACCTAAATAGTAGTTTCCAGCTTCTTTTCCATTATCCCTATATAACCCCAATATTACCCCTATATTAATCATGGGTCTACATTACCCCCTAATTTGGGGAAAGCCGCGAATATTAGAGGCATCTCTACACCCTAAAGGCCAGGGGTTTAAATGGTTTAGGGTGTAAGGTTTAGGGTTTGGAGGGTCTTAGGGTCTTAGGGTCTTAGGGTCTTAGGGTCTCAGGGTTTAGGGTTTAGGGTTTAAAGTTTGCAAAACAGCCTCGAAGAAGCCAAGGAACTATGACGGACGCTATAAGCACACGCTGTGGGATGCCGTCATCGAGGATTGAGCTCAGGGTTTGAAGCTTCAGTCATGGGTTCAACTAGTACCCCCCTCTAGGTTCCCCCCTTAATTAACCTTAATTAGGCTTACCTGTCCTTAAATAACCTTAACTAAGGGGGGAACCTAGGGGGGGTAGAGTATAGAGGGGGGTACTAGTTGAACCCATGATTCAGGGTGCCAAAGTCGAGGAGTAGTATAAGTACCTTAAAGCCCATAGGGAATATAGGGGTTATATTGGGATAATGGAAAAGAAAATGGAAGCTCCGATTTGGGGTTTAGGGTTTAGGGTTCTGAACCCCAAATGTATGTAGAATTATAGCCTTTATGGCTGTTATGATGCGTTTGGGGCTATTAGTTTACATACTTTTGGGGTTCAGGTAGATATTTCAGAGAGGATTTGGGGGTTAAAGGTGTTCCTTAGACTCTTCCTTTTAAACCCCAGACCCCAAAGTCCTAAACCACATAGTATGGCGTCAGTTTCCGGTCCAGTGATTATTTCTTTGCCAACTTGATTCTCCGTTTTATTGCATTAAACCCTAAACCCCTTAACCCTAAACCCCTAAAACCTAAACCCTCAAACCCTTAACCCTAATACCTGAACCCCAAACCTCTAAACCCTAAACCCCTAAACCCCTAAACCCTAAACCCCTAAACCCTAAACCGCTAAACCCCTAAACCTAAACCTTAAACCCCTAAACACTAACCCCTAAACCCTAAACCCCTAAACCCTAAACACTTAAACCCTAAACCCCTAAACACTAACCCCTAAACCCCTAAACCCCTAAACCCTAAACCCTTAAACCCCTACACCCTTAAACCCTAATATAGCGTGCCATTTCACGTCTCTCTAATCTGAGGCTTGGGCTGGGAGCCATGCGCTACAGCGCCGCAGGGAGTGGGTTTTAATGGGGTTATATAAGGGTTATAGAGGGTTTAGGGTTTAGGGTAGGGGCTATATATGATATATGGGGTTGTATAGGGTTTAGGGTTTAGGCCTGCAGCCCTGGATTGTTGTTTGAAGTTCGCTGTTTCTGTTGCCGACGGTACCACAGGTCTTGGGGCACTAGAACTGTTGTTTGATTGTTTTGCAAAATGAAGCTCATTCATCTAAGAGAACCAGATAACCCGGAAGTACAGCTCACGCCCTACAACACAAACAGAGCTTTGTATGCAACACGCAGTACATGATGCCCTCTTTGCCCCTCTACGTACCTGGGAGCCTCATTGGCACCATGAACTCCAAACCCTAACTGACCGAAGTTTTTACTGTACCCGGACCTCCCAGTTCAGGTGCCCATAGGGATACCCCCCTAAACCCTATACACCCCTAAACCCTAAACCCTATACCCTAAACCCTATACCCCACACACCCAACATTTTGGATAGAAGGCTATTGCTACTTGAGATGGTCCATTCAAACTCTATAACACCCTAAGTCCTGAAGCAAGAGCTTTGGCATTCTCATTCGAGTCACAAAGCATAGGAAGAACTCTCATATTACCTGTTATAGTCCCTACATATTTCGGCTAGTCCATTGGGATTCACCTTGGGAGAAACCGATGTATCTCTAGCTTAGGATTTATATGCTATGTACTACTATAACATGACATAATATACTGTAGAACACTATATATATATAGAGAATACATTAAGATATAGCATATGGTGCATACTATCCTATCCTCTAGTACCGTATAATATCGTATATCATCGTATAACATACTATAACATACCAGAATATAATATCATTGTATACCCTAAGCCCTAAACCCTAAACTGAAATAAACAAAACCCCAAACTGGGGTTAATTGCTTATGCTTGGCAAGGAGGAACCCTAAATCCTCAACCCTAAACCCTAAACCCTAAATCCTACACCCTAAACCCTACACCCTAAACCCTAAACACTTATGCTTGGCAAGGAGGGCGGCCATCGGAGGACGGCTTCCCAGGTCCGTGAGCGCCTTCAGCGGGCCCAGCAGGCCCACCTTTCCTTGAAAGGGCAGTTATACTTATTGGGTGGTTGTCAAAATTATGGTCCCTTTTTGGATCCCTATTATAATACGGCACCTATTATTTAGGGTACTCAAAAAGGGACCATAATTTTGACAACCACCCAGTTATATTTATAGTTCGTTTAGGGTTTAGGGTTTAAGGGGTTTAAAGGGTTTAAAGGGTTTAAAGGTTTTTGGAGTTTAGGGGTTCAGGGTTTAAAGGGTTCTTGGGTTTAGGGTTTAAAGGTTTAGGGGTTGAAGGGTTTAGGGGCTTCAGGGCTTAGGGTTTAGGGGTTTCAGGGCTTAGGGTTTAGGATTTAGGATTTAGGGTTTGAGCTTTACGGGTTTAAGGGTTTAAGGGTTCAGGGGTTTGAGGGTTGAGGGCTCTAGGAGTTCAAGGGTTTAGGGTTGAGGAGCTTCTGTCAATATCAGGCATACCAAGGGACCATTAAGTCCCGTGGCACGTGTCCATTAATTATTTGGGAAATTTTGTTGTAGCTCATACACCTACACATGTAAATATATGTAGAGGTCTACTATTTTCATGTACATGATAGGTGTATTCGTATGCAAATACACATATATACACACACCTACATAAGTAGTTGGACATGCATACCTACATCAGTACATATGTAATGAATGTGTATATATATATATGTATATATACACGCACACACACGTGTATACATATATTCCGCATGACGCAGCATATATGAATATGGATGTATATACATGTATGTATATATGTATATACAGGGTTTGGGGCGGAAAGGTAAGAGATTCAGGTTTGGAGTTTTGGATTCAGGCTTTCTTGGGTTTAGTGTTTGACGCTTTTCGAGCGTACTGTCTATGCCGAGTCTAGGCCTAAACCCTGAACCCTAAACCTACACACCCTACTAACCACCAGTGCCTACCTTAAACCCCCTAAGCCTTCCACAGGAACAACAGACAAAACTATACCCCCACTCGTTACGGTAACTGTACCCCATAGCCATAAGAGACCTTGCATATTTGGCGACGTGTTCAATATTGGGCTTTGAGGGCGGTGTTCAATTTACATGAGTATTCCTTGAGCTTGAGTGGTCATGACTTCTGCGATTTTAGAGTTTAGGGTTAAGGGTTAACAGCTTTCACTGGACAATTCTGATTAGGGGTCAACTATATAACGGTACCCCAAACTTGTCGTGTGGCTTTCTCATGGAAATCTGCCAGAAGGCTAGGTATGCACCAATTCATAGTAATGCCTTGGGAGACTTGCAAGCCTTGCAAAAGCCCTGTAAAATGCACAGGGGTCAATGTTGCGTCGCCAGGAAGACACAATAGCTACATCACAGTGTCGCTCGGCGGTAAAGCCCTAAGACCCTGATCATTACTGACTGGTGCATAAGTTAGTAAGGAGGAGCGGGGAATGTAGGGATTACAAAAGGGAAGAATGAAGGGATCCTGAAGTGGATCCAGGCCCCTTCCCTTGAACACCAGCAAGATCATGAAATTTCATTTTCCAAGGACAGAGGTATGGACCACTAATGTGGAAGTTTGGGCTTTCAGAGCGACTCTAGGAGCCTTTAGGACCTTAAGCCTTACACCTGAACCATGAACCTTAAACCTGAATTCCCTCATCCCTGAGCCCTAACTGATCCCATAGGTCTCGGAATTAGATCCTCATGCCGCATTAATACATCGCAAAACGTTACCTGTTCTTTCTCAAGTTCAGGCACTGACGAACTAGAACTTTCGCCTGCGCCAACAACTTTACACTTGGGAAGTGACCTGGCAAAGGAGCAGAGCTCGTACAGGCACTCGATGAGGCTGCAGAGGATATCCAGGATGGGCTATCAGACCACGAGGCCCCTTAATCTACCTAAGGTGGATCCCCCACCGGTTGGGGGGTCCTCCTAAAATCTACCCTTGTTAGGGTACTGATAGGGAATCTGAGGGTCTTCTATAATAGCCCAAACTGGATCCTCCAGTTGTTCACCCGCGCGCTGCGCAAAGCCTGTGCCGATCGTGAAGGCCAAGGGCAACGCAGAGGGCGATGTCTGTCAACCATGCTCTCGTCAGCTATATACAGCCACTTCCGCGAGACGTTGAAGTTAATGTAGAACCTTGAATAACTACCAACATTATAGTCCTAGAGTCCTTGAACGATCATAGTACAGGGTACCTCCTCATACAGACCTCAATGACACTGTTAACCTTCGAAGCCCCAACAACAGTAGGTGTCTCGATTCCTTTCCTTCTTTGCCTGAGGAGGTCAGGGGGCGGCATGACTGTACCCCGCTTGCCGGGGCTTTTTCTCTTTGTTCGTTAAACGTTGGATACTGCCCCCACTCAGTAGCAGCTTGATAATAAAAACAATATGGTTGCAAAAAATCCCTTAATAGGACCCCGAATATAGACTGTTACTGAGTGGGGGCAATACCCAAGTTAAACCCTAAACCCTAGGGTTGGGCCTGCAATGCAATGGACAGCTTGATTTTTGTCGATGTGAGTTTGTTCATGACAGTTTGGTTTTTCGTCTTACATTTCTGTTGAGACATACCACTCTCAAACTTTCAGTAGGGATACATTACTTGTAAGCTTTGCTTTTCTATCCGGAATAGGACATCATGAGCAGCAGAACTGCAGGAAGCGGTCAGCTTCAAATGCGACTGCGGCCACTGCGGCAAGAAGCCATGGCCAAAAGTGGAGGCCAGCGGAGGCTTCAAGGTTTTCAGGGTTTCAGTATTGGGCTCAGAGGTTTTTTGCCCAGGGTTTAGGATTTAGAGAGCAGGTTTCAGCGGCTCATAGAGTGGAAGGCTGGGGGCAATTTTTGTAGGGAGAGTTGCGCTGTTCTTGGGGTGACGAATGAAATTAGGTGGTTTCGAAGTTGGATAGCGACATCCTAAAGAAGAACTGCTCAATCCCCGACCCCAAACCCCCCACGGCTTTGGTGATGACTATCCGCCCCTAATATATAATGGGATTTTATTGGGGTGCGCGGGGGGATCGCTACTAAACATCATTGAGTTTTGCATGGGGCAGTCATGAGAACACGCAGAACATGATTTAGGTTGGAAACTGCCCCTGCTCTGTAACAGTTGGATAATATGTATAGTATAGTTATATAGAACTCTTAATATGACCCCCTATATAAACTATTACTAGGGAGGGCCCTAAACCCTACCCCTTATATAAACTGTTACTGGATGGGTGCAGTACCCAAGATTTAGGATTTAGCGTACCGGCTTTTCAGTGGTTCAAAGACCGTGGAAGCTCATCATGAAACTTTCTTCGGACAGCAACAGCCCTCGTGACAAAAAACCTAAGGCGCTAAACCTTAAGTCCCTGTTGGGCTTCTATCTGGGTAGGCCCCTGGGAAGTATCCTCCCCAATGCCTTGCGCGGCATATTCAAAGAAAGCTGTTCTTAAAAGAATTCTGCTGTGCATATTTAAGACTCTCTGGGGGCTTAGCATGCAGGCTATAATGTGTTCTATAAGCAGACAAACCCCCAAGAAGGTCAAACACCTCCAACAGAAGCTTGAATAATGAGCCCTGAATGTAGATTTGGAAGCAAAAGCAAGTAACCCTTAACCCCAAGCTCTGAAGGTGCCAATGCGTCGTGTCCCCGGAATTCACTTGGTTGGGGACATTGTCAAGGCGGAGGTGGGAGTTTGGGGTAGAAGCTTGGGAAATTTGCATGCTTCTTCTTGCATACTCCTTCTACTTATATGATATAGAACCCCAAGAATACCATGATCCTCATTATGGGGACCCTCGAAAGGTACCCCTATAATTTTGGGAAGCATCCATATATTGTAATGGACTGGGAGCCCTGCTCTGATTATCTGGATTGCTGCCAAGGTTACCTTCATGCGTATGTGCATATATATATATATGGTTAAGGGTTTAGGGGTTAGGGTTTAGGGTTTTAGGGTATATATATGTATAGTAAATAGGAGGGTTTCCCCAATATGGTAACGTAAATTGAGTGCTTTAACAGCAACCCAGTTATTCAGGCACCTTACACTGTAGGGTTCGGGCTAGGACGCTAGATGGGTAACATTGTCATAGCAGAGCTGGTGGAGTTGTTCAGAGACGCGGGCTCTGTTTGAGGGTTTAGGGTTTAGGGTTGAGGGCGTAGGGTTGAGGGTTTGAGGGTTTGAGTCTTGAGGGTTCGGGGTTGAGGGTTGAGGGTTTAGGGTTGAGGGTGAGGGTTGAGGGTGAGGGTTGAGGGTCTAGGGTTGGGCGTCTATGTTAGAATCTATACGGAAGCTGCTGACGCTTACCAGGACCCTTTGTAGACGACTGTGCTTTGAAGTGGCGGCTACATGGCGTTCCATTGCTGGCTTGGGGCAAGGAAATTGGTTGTCTGAAGATGGCTTCTATTTGATCTCCCTGGCACCTCGAGGGTTCCAGGGTTGTACTCCTAAGGTCAAACCCTACAGTATTGTTCGATGAGTGGTAATAGGGGGAGGGTTCCCAAAATTAGGGGTACCATTTTGCGGGTCCCCACACTGAGGCCCACACTATTTTTCGTAGCAAAAAAACCCTGCTTGACCTTCTCATATTAGCGCCTCCCCCCATAGTTCACATGGCTTTCGGTACCTTGGGTCGCAAGCTTTTTATGTCAGCAACAGGGTTCTGGATAAACCCGAACCTTAAACTCTAGACTCTAGACCCTTAACACCTACACTCGGATCCTGCATTAATTGAACCCAAAACCTTCAACCCTAAAGCACTGGAACCCAAACCCTACAGCCCTGAACAGCTAAAGACCGATGCTGGGATCCTGGATCCTGAGTTATAGGGACTATAGGGCACAACAGTACCTATAAGGGGCTATACACTCCTAAACCCTAAACCCTAAACCCCAAACCCTAAATAAGGGGCTATACGCGGAGTTTTATTCAAAGCAACCTTTCGTCCGACTCTTGGGCCCCAAGCCTCAAAATTGACATCTGAACCCTAAGCCTAAACCAAAACCCCATCCTATAAAACCTGAGCCTTGACACCTGAGCCTTAAGCCCAAACCCTAGCGCATAAGACCTAAACCCTGAACCCTTCAAAACCCAAACCCTAAGTCCTAAAAACCTAAGCCCTGTACCCTAAACCTTTAATAATATATAGTAGTTTCCATTTTCTTTTCCATTATCCCCATAAAACACTATACCCTAGACCTTTCGTCAAATGCGCAGGGCATCTCTTTCCGAATTGGCCGAGTCCTCCCGGACGGACAGTTCGAGGCGCGCAACCTGAAGGGCTTGCTAGAAGATCCCCGAAAAGGGGTTTAGGGTTTAGGGGTTTAGGACTTGGGGTTTAGGATTTAGGATTTAGGATTTAGGGTTTTGGGTTTAGGGCGTAGGGTTTGGGGTTCAGGACTTGGGTCTAAGGTTTTTGCCGTAATTATTGCTTACATACCCATTTGGTTCGGGGTCACCGGCCATTACTAAGGGATAGTAAGGGTATGTGGGAGATCCAGAAAGGGTTTAGAGGTTTTTCAGAATTAGTCCATTTACTCCCTAGCACTTGGCCACGGAAGATGGAATGGGTTCTAGGAATCACTGGGGGAGATCCACTCCTTCATTCCCGACAAAGCACCAGGCTGATAAGTGATCCGTTTTGTGAATCCCAGAAATCAGGTTCTGCAATTATGAGAAATTGCACGGGCTGGCTGTTGTGTAGCTGGGTTATTATCAGTGCACCATATATGTTACATATATGAGAGAAAGGATAGCAATGCTTTTGCCAAGTCTGAAGGGTCCCAAAACGCGAGTACCTTGCTTCGTCTACTAGTCTTCCACGTGTGTTCCCACAACCTCACGCCACAAAAAAAAAGAAACGACACCCGAACCGAAACGCAATCCCAAAAGACCACGCCAGTGCAGGTGGGAATGTTGCGCAACACAGGTGTAATCTGTAGCAGTACTTACAGAAGAGTGTGAGTGTCTGGGTCTGAACATGCTTCTGATTTGAGTGTTGTCCTTCTTACCCAACAAGTACAAAACCCACAGTCATACCGTCAGCAAAAGGCTTATAAGCCTTAATCCCGAACCAGAAGGCCTACACCATCATCCCGTGATCATCCCTGATCCCTCTACCCCAATCCTTAAACCTCAAACCCTCATCTCTAAAACCCCTAAAACCCCAAGCCCTAAAAAACCAGAAGCCCTAAACCCTAAGCCCTACTTCGGGCCAGTATGCCAAGACCACAAGCCCCGGTAAGCGACAATCCCCAAAGCACAAAACCAGCCAGGCCGCACTCGACATCAAAACATGCTTTGCAAGACATAACCCTTACAGCCCTGACAAGCGCACAGTAATTCTCTCACTTCTTGCATTATGGCATCCAGCAAAGTACTCCGCACCCCCGCATCCCTAGTACAAGACATTTCTCATAAGAGATTTGATGATCACCTTATGATTGCCATGTATCTCTAGGGTCCCTGCGGCTATTCGGTTTTGGGTTTAGGGCTTTGCGGAAGCCAAGATTAGCACCACCTGCCATACTGTCAAGCCGCCATAGACCGACCTTTTGCAACCCCCATGAACCCCTCATAGTCCCACAAACTGTAAGAATAATGGTTCACACATTACACCCCTCATCATCACCGTCAAGACGTTCAGGTCTTGCTGCATGTTCTTGTATACCTTTTTGAACCCCCTTAACCCACAATCCAAAACACCCCTACACGATCTTTGAAAGAGAACCCCATTACCCCTCGAGCTCTGTCAACTCCTTAGATCCCTGGGACGCCACAGGCTCCCTCTCCTTTCAGACAGATTCCCAAGTGACAGCCCCAAATATTAAGCCCTGAACCTTAAACCCTAAACCCACTCAGCCAAGGCTACCCCACTTGACGGCGGTGAGACCGCCACGGTGGATGCTTCGCACTTCTCGCCGGGACCATTTCCGTGGAGCCAAGAGCCTCCCAAGAGCTTTGACCTTGTTAAAACCGGGTTGAGAGTTTAGTGCTTAGTGTTGTTTAATCTTCTCTCCCTAGTGGTTAACCTCCCCCTGAAATTAGGGACACCCTCCTAAACGAGCAGGGAATCGGCGATGCTTCGGGTCCTAAAACCAGGGTTTGGGGCTTAAGGTCCTAAACCCAGGGTTTGGGGCTCAGGGTCCTAAATTCAGAGGTTGTTTCAAGTCAAGATCTGAGGCCCGAATCCTTGAAGCCTGCAACGAAGTCCTTAGACCTTGGACCCTGATCACAGCTTTGAACCTTAAACCTTAACCTCAATCACCGGGTTTCGACTTTAGGGCTTAGGGCACCAAACCTTACATGCTGAAACTCAACCCCTACAACTTTAGAACCCGAAGCCTTCCAGAGGCTACTACGCACAGTCAATGCCCTGAAATGCTTGCCACGCGACTTATGGGTTCCCGAATCGAAACTCACTCCCTACGAGGCAGAGGCCCTAAGCCGTGGTAGCTTCCAATTTTCTTTACATTCTTCTAAACCTTGTATACTCTATAAACGCTATGACCCTCTTCGCATCCCTCACTCCTGAAACCCTAAATTAAAGCCCTAAACCGTAAGCTACCCTAAACCCTATACCCTATACCCTAAACCCTAAACCCTAAACCCTAATATAAACTGGCCACCAGCAAGTAAGGAGCCACACCGTCGCCAGCGCGCACACTGCGAAGGCTTTGGCTGCCAAGCCCATCGGGTGCCGACTCGAGGCATTTAGGGTCAAGGGTTTAGGGTTTAGGGTTTAGGGTCTAAATTCCTTAAAGGGGATTTATAGTAGACTAGGTCCCTTTAAAGGGATATATGGGGGTTATATAGGGATAATGGAAAAGAAAATGGAAACTACTATTTAGGGTTTATAGGTTTTAGGGTTGTAGACCCATGATTAATAAACCCCCTCCTTTTAAGGGCCTTAATATTAGGATCCCTATTAGGATCCTTATTGAGGGGAGGGGGTTTATTAAATCAGGGGTCCGGGCTAGCCCCTAACCACAA
>CAJNIZ010017402.1:0-47832 GCA_905231905.1 Symbiodinium pilosum
CTAATAACTGGGGTTATAACCCTACCTGCAGGTGGGTAATGATACAGGTGAGGAGTATATGTAGGGAGATCAGAGTATTTACTACATACCATGAACCTTCAAGAAGGGCCATGTTTCAAACCAGGACCCTAACCCTAAAACCCCCAAACCCAACGAGGACCCTTAAAACCCTAAAACCCTAAATGGTAGTTTCCCAAAATTAAGGTACCCCAATATAGACGCCAATATACTATGGTCCTTATTATGGGGGAAACCCAAGATAGGTACCCCTACTTTTAGGAACCCCCCACGTCATGTTTGTAAAGATATGCTTCGCAGGTCCGGTTTGAGGACATTGGGGGTCTGGAGGCGGGCACCGGGCATTCTGTGCCATTTTTACTGGGTTAGGGTTTAGGGTTCAGGGTTGGTAGGGCCCTGCGATATGTATTCTTTTCTCTAATGGCTTTAAATAGGGGTTCCCACGGTATGTACGAAGATTGTTCACAGCATTTTAGGGGCCAACACAGGTTCAGGTGTAGGGTTACATAACCATCCACTATATAACATGCTATCCCCACAAGGTCTCCCCTTTACTTACCTTAGTTGACCCTAAAGAAGCCGAAATCTGTATTGGGAACCTTGGCGGGTGGCGTGGTATAAAGGGGAGTGGCCGGGTAAAATAGATATCTGGAAGCCCTGTTGGCTTAGTAAGTGCACCTATGAAGAGAGCTCATGGGGCTTATCACAGCACTTAGTGCATCTACTTGCCTGGACCGCCAAAGTAAGTAAGAAATTGCCCAACAAGTCAAAGCTAAACCCTAAACCCTAATTATGTTACAGACTTGTGAGGTCCAGGTATTTCTGGGACCTAGAGCTTATAAAGGAGTTTTGAGGGATAGTAGTCAAAAGAACTTCGAACTAATGTAGATCAGGTAGATCTCCCAAGAACCCCAGATAGGACAGACCTCCTGTAGCTCTGGGCTCCCTAAACCCTAAATCCTAAACCCCAAACCCTGCATCCTTCGAAGGAAGTTGGGATCTGTCTTTTCCCTTCCCGTTTTTGGGCGCCCTAGGAATCAGGCCCAGAAAAAGCCAGAAACAGTACCAAAATTGTTCCCCAGCAATCCTTAAATATAGGAGTTCCCCCAACATAGGGATACCTCTGCAAGGGGTCCCTAGTATAAGTACTGTAGTATTTTGGGGTCCATATTGCGGTCCCCCTATTTAGTGAAATTACCATATTCGTACAATGTATTGGGCCCAAAGCCCATCCAATTACCCAGGCCTCTACAGTTGATTCGCGCTTACAGGATACTGAGTAGTCGCATAAATATCTCGATGCTTCAAAGCCCCTTCAAATCTTGGTTGGGGTGTAGGGTTCTGCAGTCGATTCATGACTGTCTGCAGGATGCCTTGCATTTGAAACCATTTGAGTCAGGCCTTTTCCTGATATTAGTTGTAAAATAGCCATATAGAGGCACCCTAATTCGATTACCTTTGCTCCTTTCCTTTGAGATCATTCTTCATGGGTGGCAGCGAAGCTTCGCACAAACAAATTCGATTCTTCAAGAGCCCTTCGCTCTTGGCCGTGGATGGTTGGGGAGCGGCAAGTTTGCGACGCAGCGGATCTTCATAGAGTCGGCTATACGTGTTGTAACTACGTGACAGGTATGTGGGGTCCTCCGCTGCTGCGTTCTCATCTTCCCGGGCTAGAAATCAAAGTTGCTGCCCTAGACCTTTCTTCTAATGCTAAATCCAAAGCCTAGTCCCCAAACCCTAAACTTTGTAATCATAGACGCTGTACGTCGTAGACCTTAAATATGTAAGCCCTATCTTAACAAACCCAGACCCGAAAACTCTTGTGCGATGTGTGCGCGTAAACCCTAAATCCTAGACCCTACGCCGTGAATCCTAGATTTTCAGCACCCCAAACCCTACAAATCCTAAACCTTAAACCACCAAACCCTAAACCCTGAATCCCCAAACCCTAGACCCCCAAACCCTAAACCCTAGACCCACAAACCCTAAACCCTAAACCCTGACCTCCCACACCCTGAGCCCTGAACCCTTGTGCCATCCTATACCTCGAGCCCTTACCCCTCCTGCCAAACCCAAAGCCCGACTTTGAAAAGGGTTTAGGGTTTAGGTTTAGGGTTTAGGGAGCCCCAAACTCCCGGCCTAGGATGCAAAGCGGGCCATAAACGAGGCTGTCATCCTACCGTGCAGGGCTGAGAGTTCAAGAGTTTTAGGATTCAGGGTTCGGGTTTCGGGTTCAGGGTTTTTGTGGGGTTTAGGTTCGGGGTCAGGGTTGAGCCTCCGGGATTTCAAGGTTTAAGACTTCGGGCTTAGGGGTGCCTCCAACCTCCGAGGCAAGGTTTCTGCCAGGATCATACAGGGGCTATGCAAGGATGATGGGGTTCAAGCTTACTTAGGCTTAGGGTTGATAGGTATATAGGAATTATTTGGATATGTACAGGGCCAAGAGATTGATTGTAAAGGGCTTGGCTACCCCAATCCTCAACATGAGGACCCCAAGGCTATGACTATCCCATGGCTCACGGGGACCTTGTTCTACGGGACTGCACTTCCAAAAAGCCGCAAACCCTTAGCCCTAAACACCTAGACCCTAAACCCGTAGGGGGAGGTCCACACCACCGCGCCATGAGGAATTTCGCTGTACGGGCCCTAAACCCTACACCCTACTTTCACTGTACGGCGCGCTTTTAGAGAAGTACACAGGGATCTTGAATGCAGTTCTATATGCTATGTGTCCAAGCTATTGCCGCAAGATTCAGAGCCACAAGCAAAAGGTGGCGTTTGTGATACCTGGGCCCCCAAAGCAGATAGAATAATAGCCGCAAACCCTGAAAAATAGCCCAAAGGGCTATCATCCTACATACTTTTGGGGTTCAGGTATGGGTGCATATGAAGCTTGGCAGGACTGGTTCGCTCTCGAAACCTGCTGCCTCAGACCTCGGACATACGTAGAAGCCATAATCGAAACTCCTTGAAAGGGGTTATATAGGGGATTGTAGAGGGATCTACTGTAGGGGCTGTTGAGCGGATACTAGGAGTTTAGACTATGGTCCATCCATATATATATATAGAAATATATGTGTATATATATGTATATATGTACTTTGGCTGGTCCTGAAGATTGCTGCAGACTGATTTCTATGACTCATGCACTCACATGAAAGTGTCCTCGAATTGGATGTCGTCCACCTGCAGCTTGTTCATTTTAAGTAGGGTGATGCGTTGATGGGTAGGCTGAGAGGCTGATAGTCAAGCCTTGAGACTTAAACTAGAAGCTAGAAGTTACGTTCCCAATGCTTGTCTGGATTCAAGGTCCAAGGTACTGAGAGGCATTCTTACCAGCGGTAACAACAGCATGAACCGTAAATATGTACAAACACCACAGCAACAATAACAACAATGACAACAATAAGAACCACAGCAACAGGCACAGGAACAACAGCAGCCGTGTGTGATCTAAGTTCAACTGGGGCAACTTGCTTCAGGGGCAGAAATGAGCAGCTCACGACTGCAACTTCTTTGTCTGCCACAATCGCCCGAAGGGTTTAGGGTTTAGCGTTGCCGTGGTTGCGAAATTGTTCAGGGTTTTAGTCGGGGCGGCGTAGTTTCAACCCACTGACGGTAGGAGGAAAACTTCCGCAATCATAACCGTAGGCAGCACCATAGTCCGAGACTTAAATAGCTCCGATTTGCAGGTATGTTGGACGTTATACACACCTTGCCCCAAGCCCTGCCGCGGGGGTTGCATCTAGGGCGCCTGTATCCATTCAGAGCTCATAAGTTAGTGAGTATAGATTGCCTGCTGCCCCAGCTTATAACAGTCCTATATAAATGACCTTGATTAAAATTACCTAAACCCCCAAAGTACGTAAAATAATGGCCCAAAACCCCTAAACATAGCCCAAAAGGCCATTATTTTACCTACCTTTGGGGGTTTAGGTAGCGGTCGGCTGTAGGAGTTGAACACCTAGGCTCCTGATGCCTGAGTTCTTTGTGGGCCTCCGGAAGCCTTGGAAGGGCGTGCTGCAGCTTGGCATCTTTGGAGGTTGTGCACATGGGTCTTCTTCAAACTTATCCACAGAATAGGGGGGTCTACATTGGGGGATCCTTCGCACGTTTGGAGGCACGGGTTTCTGTTTGCTCCGACATGAGGCATGGCGTAGATTCGGCTCGCTCGTTCACGCGTGTGCATACATGTCTTGATAATTCATGTTTTTCTGTTGCTAAAGTTAGCCTGGAGGGCCATGATAGAACTTCAGACGTGGGCTTCTCAACAGGTAGGCGAACTATCAGGAACGCCTGTGGAACGAGCAGCGGGGCTTCCAGCAACCGTAAACCCTAAATCCCTAAAGAGTTAAAGTCCAGCTGAAGTTATTCGTGGGGCTGGAATCTATGTTTACTTTCAGGGTTCATGGTTTAGGGTTTGGGCCCCAGGCCCCAAACCAAAAATCCCAAACCCTGATATTAAATCACCCGTCCCTAACTCTTATTCTTGCATCCTTAAACGCAGACGCCCGATCCCAAAACCCTAGTCCAGAACCCCTTGGACCTCCACCCGACTTGATAGTTCATGGGACAGAATCACTCGTCAGTCATACCTGTGTATCATATCCCGACTTGTCATCCCCGAACTAGACTTATACAGGTTATACCCCAATTGTAAGTAGAGTTATTGGCCAACTTGTAAGTAGGGTTATAGCCCCAGGTATCAGTTGTTACTCAGTCTCATGACCCTCACCCTACCTGAACCCCAAAACTATGTAGAATCATAGCCTTTTGGGCAGTTTTCGGGTGTTTAGGGCTATGGGCTATTATTTTACATGCTTTTGGGGTTTAGGTAGTCCCTGAACCCTCACCCGAGGCTCTTCGGGCCTCCGGGCACGGGGAAGACGATGCTGGCCAAAGCCGTGGCGAGTTGCACCGAGTATCTTGGTGGGGTTTACTGGGCAATTTAAAGCGACCTCACCAGACCGAACCCTACATGGTGGTTTATACAGGGAATAGTACCGAAATGACCTTACATTGGGCGCCAACATCTCGCAAGCTCTTTGTTTAAAAGGTTCGGCATTTGGGATTGTTGTTTGGAGTTTGGGGGAGAGGGGTTCGGTTGAGTTCTAAGCTGCTAACCAGGGCGAGCAAGAAAGGCACATGTGACCAAGCTGACCCACAGACAGCGAAAGACTCGTCATCTACAACCTATATGGAGGTTATATACGGCACCACTACAGGGGTTATTAAGGGGGATACTCGGAGTTTAGAGTACAACCGCTACCTGACACACATAGGCGGCCTTTACGAGACAAGCAAACTCCAGGCTTTGGCACTAGCTCAGGTGAATTTGGGGTTTAAGATTCAGGGTTTAGGGGTCTAGGAGTTTAGGGGTTAGGGTAGAAAAGTCAAGGGCCCAAAGCAGCTGCGGGGTGATACGCCTAGGCCGTAGCATCCCAAAGACGCGCATGACCCGGGATCCCGCACTTGTATTAGCCTACGATTCCTCTGTATGATATGCAATGCCTGAAAACTCCATAATCCATGAGAGTTAAAGGCGTAGGAACATCACCCTAAACACAAGATATCATCACTCTAGACCCCATAAGCTCTAGACATTACATGTCCCCATATATCCCTATCTATCCTTATACGATATCCCTATTATATGTTCCTAAATGTCACTATAGATCTCTTGTATCCCCTTTAAAGAGCCCCCCAACCCTAAGCCCAATGCCGTAAAGACCATGTCAAGGAATATCACCTTCTTCAATTGTAGCTCTGCCACTTTGACCTCCAAGTGGCGGGGGGAGAGCGAGAAGTTGCTCCGGGCGCTGTCCCTTCCATGCATGTGAGTTATTCTCAAAATTATGGCCCTTTTTTTCTGGTTTTCGATTTTATTACGGCACCTAATATTCAGGGGTACCAAAATAGTCCCCTGATTTTGGGAACCACCCTACAGGGATAAAAGGTGTAGGGTTAGGGGCTTGAGGGACTCTGATTTGGGGTTTGTGGTGCGGGGATTAAGGGTTTGGGGCTTCGGGTTTCTGTTGTCTCCTGCTGTGTACGGGTACTACCCAAAGCCCAAAAGTATGTAACATAATAGCCCTAAACACCCGAAAACAGCCCAAAAGGCTATTACCCTACATAGTTTGGGGGTTCAGGTAGGACTTTGGAGTTCATCGCTTTGTCCCTGATTTTGGGGCTCAGAATTGGGTTCAACTCTAAACCGTACCTCCTAAACCCTAAGCCATAAATCCTAAGCCAGGGTGTGTGCTTCACGCCTTGGGTCGTCCAGTTGTTCTACCAAGGGTTGGGTCATGCCCTCATAGAATAACTGTCCTCAAAGGAGCTTTATTCAGGTTTAGGGTTTGGGTTCAGGGTAGGGTTTAGGATATAGGGCTTAGATTCTAGGGCTTTTCAAGGGTGTTTAGGTTTAGGGTCTGTAACGAAGCTGTCTTTTTGGGGGCTCAGGTGTAGGATCTGAAAGTTTGGGGCTTTGGGAGCCCAGTTGCAGGATCCCCGGGCCCGGGTCGACATGGTTTAGGGGTCAGGGCTTTAAGGGTTCAGGGTTAAATGGTTTAGGGTGTAGGTTTTGAGGGTGTAGGGTTTTAGGATGTAGGGTTTTAGGGTGTAGGGTTGAGGGTTTGGAGTGTAGGGTTTTAGGGTGCAGCTTAGGCTTTCAGACTTGGTTTCAAGCTCTGTGGTCTGACGGGCAACGTGCAGAAATCACCAATTGCAGGTGGGAGGGATTGTAGGTTTCGCAGCTTTATGGCTTCTGCAGGATTCCTGAACTACAAATGTAAGGGATAGAGTCAGATTGAGGCCTCCCATGCAAGTAGCGTGGGAATATCAGACTCGCTGTAGACTACTCGCCTGTACTGCTTCTGCATCCCGGCTTGAATGGAGGAATTTCCCTGGAGTCTTTGAACACATGCGTAGCCCTAAACCCTAAAATCGTGAACCTAAAGAACTTAAACCCTAAACCCGAAATCCTAGACCCTAGAACCTTCAAACCCTAAACCCGAAGACCCTCAACATAAAAACACTAAACCGTCTTCTGCTGTCATCCCTGCCCCCCCCCTTATTAATGAAGATGCAATTGCATTATTTAGAGCGGCCTCGAATATTCATTAGGGTACCAAGGCAGGACCATATTCTGACAACCTCCCATGTGAAGCCCCAGGCAAAAGATCTTGTCACCAGTTCCGCAGAACCCAGACGAGTCGTGTGTCTGTAACAGTATCTCAGCTCGTCTAGCCTAGGCCGATACACTGAATGTCCAGAATTGGACCTGTGAATTTTTGCAGCTGTATCCTTTCTGAATTGCCCGCACTCAGCAACGGTTGGATAGTAACATTCATTCATGACATGGTCAGATGCAGCGCTTAATTTCAGCCTTGTCACAGACTGTTACTAGGTAGGCGCAGTACCCAAAGCATCCCTCGCCCGTAACAATTACAACCGGAACAACACAACCTCAACCCTTAACCCGAAAACCTCAAACCCACATAACAAAAACCCTGAACCCAGAACTCCTAAACCATTGAACTCTGAGCCCTAAACCCTAACCCCAGACCCACGCAACTCAAGGTTTCAAACGGCCTCCTGGCTGCACATGGGCAGCTTCTTTCATTTCGTACGCCACTAGTGCTGTTGATATAAAGAAGTCATGCATGGCCCTAAATACCTTATACCCCAGAATTGATGGTCGTCCAGTACGTATAGTAAGGTCGCGCAGGATGTTTAGTATCCACCATAGGTCCATCTCAGAACTCATTTATGCTCCTGTGGCTCCTTAAGCTAAAAGAATCCTCGTCTCTTCCCAGGGCAGACTGTAGAAGGGTCTTGTTGGGCCAACATGGCCCCAAACCTGAAACCAAACCCCTCAACCCTAAACCATAAACCATGGCAACTTGAAGCCCGAAGCCGTGGCTATCAGCCCTAGGCTCCCGGGAGTGACAATATGAGCCATAGACTAAACTCCTCAAAGGGGGTGATGTAGGGTTTAGGATTTGGGGATGAGGGTTTAGGGTCTAAACTCCTTAAACGGGGTTATATAAGGGATTTTCTAGGGGATTACTGTAGGGGTTATTAAGGGGGATACTAGGAGTTTAGACTATACGGCTAATATGGCTTCTAAGTCCCGAGGTCGACTATTCAGGGCGTAGGGCAACCCACAACCCTGAAGCTTTAACCCCAAACCGTGTTGCAAAAACACTTGACTTGGCAAAGTAAAGCGCCCACTGCCGCGGAGAGATTTGCACGAGCACTTGCCATTTGGCTCATGGCATACACGTGTTCGGAAATCTAGGATCAAGGAAACCCTATTAGCCGAAACCCGTCCATCAAAGAGCATCGGGAGGCTCGTAAAGACATTGCACATTTTGCTACACAGTGCCAGGTCACCCTGTATGCTCGAGGTTACTCCTGTTCCTGGGCGAATGTATCCAAGAATGATGTCCATACTCTCCTGTCCAAGGTAGCTGAGCCAGCCCGCCCCACAAGTGTGAACCAGGAATTCCTTGGTGACTTGGGTTTTTGGGCTGCCTCTGCTCCTCAATGCGAAAACTTCATGTCTTGATGCTGCGCATTTTTACAGAGGGGCCCAAAAGCACGTTACACTCGGGGCAGATTTTTCGACTTCTACGTTCTGGCCTGGCGTCCGAGTTGCTGCAAAGCTTGGGAGGCTCAATCCCCAAAAAGAGTTTCCTTCTTGATCATTCATCGGTAATACGCTATCCTGAATTCGGCGCACCTGTGTTTAATAGAGTGCCACAATGGCCCCTTAGTCCGTCATCCCTCTGACTCTAAATGGGTTTGTTAAAGTTCACTTCATCATCAAGAACACTTGCCTTTAAAGATAGGCGAGGGAAGCATAAGCAAAATTTCAATGTGGTCATCCAGGCAATGACCCCTAAACCCTAAACCCTAGCGCCCACATATTTTCCAGAGAGGCTTGCAAGTTGCCATGGGGCTGGCAGTGTAGGCAGCCAGTAGCATCGATGCAAGGTGGGTATTTTAGGGCGGTTTAGTTTTTTTTTAGGGTTTAGGGTTTAGGGTTTAGAGTTTAGGTATTTTAGGGTTTCGTAAAGTACACTGGTCATGTAACTGATGCTGAACCCACTACTTTGCGATCATTTCTCTGTGTACTGAAGTCTGAGCCTTTATGTAACAAGCCCAGAGTCTCACGGGCTTCTCCTCAGACCCGAATTTCTGCACCCTCCCTCAAACTTACATGAGACCCCATACTGATCATGCGCCGCATTTTTAGGGGCAGTAGTCTTTCACGGTGCCTCTGTGGACAAGGTCCTTGTTTTAGGAAGAAGGTTCAGGGTTTAGGGTACCCTAAACCGCCTAAACCCTATAATCCCTGAACCCTAAACTGCTATGTACTTTAAGGCTCGTGCCCGTGTCCCTTCGATACTTTTCTTCGACGAGATCGATTCGCCTCTAAGCAGCAGCCCGAGAAGGCTAGCACCAACCGCAAAAGTAGGTAGAATAATGGTCCTTTGGGGCAGTGTTCAGTTTTTTGGGCTATTTGTTACCTGCGTCTGGGGTTTAGGTAGTTGGAAGACACGGTGGGCCGCATAAGGGTCCCATATCACTGCCTATTGGGGCCTCATTTTGGACATGCGCAGCATCAGGGTCTTTTATCTCCTTGGGACTTAGCTTGGACCTTAAATCCTAACCCTTTGGGATTCCCTTATACTCCAATTATAGGCGCCTCAGGGTTAACCCTTCGTAGGGGTCCTAAGTGCCACGGAGGTATAGGGTCACAAAAATTTAACAGTGGAATAATTCAACCTCAGCCCCACACTCTAGGCAGCAGGGATGCGGTTTAGGGTTTGGGGTTTAGGGTGTGTGCTTTAGGGTTTTGGGTTTAGGGTTTGGGGTGTGTGCCTCGGGTCAAGAAAGGGTGTGGGGTTAGGGTTTAGGATTTAGGATTTAGGATTTAGGGTCAGTTAGCTAACATAGGTTCCCAAGGAACTAGAAGGGGGATTTTGGGACAAGGCAGTTTGTAGTCTAAGTTTGCAGAGTTCAAAGGTTCAGAGGATGAAGCAGCATCTTGACAGGGCACATTTTATGGTTTAGAGTTCAGGGTTTAGGGTTTAGGGTTTAGAGTTTAGGGTTTAGGGTTAAGAGTTTAGGGTTTAGGATTTAGTTGCATGAGGTAGGCTTGATACGGTGCCCCATCGAGGGCTAAAACAAACGAATCCGAGCCCTTATGCAAGCTGCAAGTCCTTTACAGTACGGGTGTGCTGTAAAAGCCTAGGAAGATTATCCTCTTATAGTGAGAAAAACCCTACGTAAGGCCTTTTCCCAAAACCCTCTTCGCCTTCCTTCTCGGGTTCGACCTACACCCAACACTATTATAAACCCTAAACCCTAAACCAGGAACCCTGTAGGCTTCAAGATCCTAAGCCGTCAGCCCGAGAACCACAGCCCTAAACCCTAAACCCCATGTCACCCACGATCATATACCCTAAACCCTGAACCCTAAACACTACACCCTAAAACCTAGGTCCTAATCCGTAATTCCCAAACCCTGAACCCTAAACCCTGTTTCAAAACCCTTGGCCTGGAGCCAGCACAGGCTACTGTCGCAACGCGGCGGCGCAGCAGAGCATGAGGCAGGTTCTATGTAAGGGTTTAGGGATTGAGGATTTAGGAATTAGGGTTAATGGATTTTGGAAGTAGGGTTCAGGGATCACAGGGTCTAGGGATGTAGTGTTTCTGGTTTAGGGCTTAGCGAGTCCGCTTGAGGACTCAGGATCTCCTGTCCTGGGAGTAGAGGGCCCCCGCCCCCTTGGGGATGAATGATAGGGTTTACCTGAACCCAGAAGTATGTAGAACAAATGCCTTTTGGGCCGTTATTTTGCCTACCTCTGGGGTTTAGGAGGTTTTAATGTAGACTTCTTATTGATGAAGCCCCTCTTCTGAATAGGGATTGGAATAGGGATCCTAATATTAAGGCCCTTAAGAGGAGGGGAGTTTATTGATTGCGGGTCTACATTAGGGTCTAGGGGTTACGATTGACCTGGACCCCGACAGTTTCTAGAAGAATTGCCTTTTTGCCGCAACGTGGGTCAGTATTCTAGTTTCTGCTGGGGGCCCTGGCAAGAGTCTAGGGTTTTGGGGCTGTAGCCGCTGGGGGCAAAATGCTTAGAAGCTCAATCGACCACTTCATCCTCAGTGGATGGGCTGGGGAGACTGGCAAATCCCTACACCCTACACCCCAAACTCTAAACCCCAGACCCTGAACCCTAAACCCCGCACCCTAGACCCCAAACCCCAAACATCATCAGATGTGGCCAGACTGAGTTGTATGGGATCGCGAGGGATACTGAGCCCAGCGGTCGGCCGCAAACCTTAAACGCTTAACCCCACAACTGGTTCTGGCTACCGGCCGGTTGGTTGGATGATTCAAGCTTGGGACCTACCAAACCCAACAGTTCGAGCTCTACGTACCCTCCCCCCAAGTGGCATAAAACCCTAAACCCTAAACCATAGGGTGTACGGTTTAGGGTTTAGGGCCTTTGAGTAAAGAATTCTCAAGGGTTGCTCAAAACCTTCCCCAGCCCTAAACCCTAAACAGCTTCGCCTCATTGCATCAAGCGTTGAAGCCTTGACCTCTGCGCATGGAAGCTTTGAGCAAAGCCCCGAATTTGGGAAGTATGTTAAAGTGGATATACGTTTCTCGTTTTCATTTGAGTACTACAATCTTTCCTTTTTGTTGTACTGCTTTGTAGCAAGGATCTAGTCTTTCTTGAATTTTGGGGTTGAGGGGTTCAGACGCATGTTTGCCTCTACGCATTCGTAGCAGCACAGTGGGCACATATCTGGAACCTAAACCCTAAACCCTAAACCCTATTATAATCACCCTCGTTCGTTGTGGTCACGAAAAATGTTCTGTGAAGGTCGAGCCCAATGAACGTCTGTTGCTTGAACTTGCAGCCCCAATTTCTGTTTCTACAGGTCCAAGCATATAGTCCCCCTTAAGTAGATAGAATATGGGGTGTATGGGGATCTTATTACAATATATCCAAAGCCATAATATCCAAAGCCATATTCCATCTCCTTCAGGGGGGCTGTAGCCATCTTTTGGTATTGGGCTTGGGGTGTACAAGCCTGTACTGAGAGGCCTCGCGACGTTTTAAGTCCGAGTTCCTGATCCACATGGATGGCCTGCGCACGCCTGAGATTGCAGTTTAGGGTTTAGGGTTTGGGGCATTGTGCTTGAGGATTGCAAGTCCCATCGAAAGTTCGCGTTCCATCTTATCTTTCTGGGAGCCATTCTAGAATCAATCTCACAGTGCCATTTTTCAACCAATCGTCGTTAGGAGCTCGTGTGGTGATATCTTCTCAAACACCCGAGCATCCTACGTACTTACATCTACCAAACCAGCGAAATTCCGAGTTGCTTGCTGTCATAAAAACCGCCTCAAGCTGCAGGCAAGTTTCCCAATAGTTGAGCCCTTGGGTTCAGGATTTAGGATTTAGGGTTTGGGCATTAGTAGCATGTTTTTTGGGTAAGACTGCGAATACTGAGTCCTGGGACCCTTTATGGGCAGGGTACAGCAGGTAAAGCCCTCAAATCCTAAACCTTGAGTCAGAGTAAGGCTTCAGTCTCTCAATAGTCCCTATACACCGAAAACCGCTTCAGCAGGATGAACATCCTAGCTGCGGTGTTCAGCAAGCATTTTTTCCTTTTTTGTGGTCCCAAGCACTATTTTCAAATGAGCTTTATTCAACAGGGCGGCATTATTTAGTCTTGTTGATGGTGAGAAAGGAGTCAAGGAAAAGACATTAAATGTAGGGATGACAGTGGGAGTCAGGGACTACTATAAGGATCCTTTCCTTCTTTCCTTTAACCTAACCGCCAGGTAGAACATGAACCGCTGAAGGCAAGAAACCCGTAAGCTGATCTTTGGCTTAGTCCACACACAAACCCATGTAATCCTTGCAAAACTTTATAAAATTCCGTCGATTCAAAGTCTACCGGGTCTACCGCTGCCTATCAGATACGCAAAAGCACCCACGGTGGTAGAGTTCAAGCCCCGAACCTAACTCCCTGTACCCCTCCCCATATAATTCCTTACACGAAGCTATGTATAATCCTTGTATCCCCCCTATATCTATATCTATATCTATATCTATATATACATTCCCACACAAACCTCCATATAATTCCCATAAAGCCCTTATTAAATCCTGACATATTCCCTATATAATATAACCCCTATTTGGCTTGCCTAGGCTCAGCGAGTCTCAAGGTGAGCAGCATGGGCCGCTTCTGCCGAATGAAGGGGGCTTCTAATAAGGGATCTTGGTAACCCCAACCCCCAAAAGAAGGACCCTATAACCATCAATAGTCATAGGGTCCTAATTGTTCATGTTTGGGGTTACCAGAATCCTTGTATTAGTTTCGGTTTGGGGGTTTCAGGGCTTACTTGGACTTCAAACGTATGCAGAGTAATGCTCCCACATCCCTAAAATCAGTCAAGAAAGCAAATATTCTACATTCTTTGGGCCTTTAGGTAGGGTTGGGTTCGGGATCTTTCGACCTTTCCCCCCCTGAAGCATCCGAAGCTGAACTTCTAAGATCTGCCCTCAGGGCTGGAAGTCCCCAACCTTCCCTTAAACCCTAAACCCTCCCTGGGCCCCAAAAGTAGGTAAAATGATGGCCCAAAGCCCTGAAAAAGTCCAAAAAGACGATTATTCTACATACTTTTGGGGTTCAGGTAGACCCCAAACCGTAAACTGGGTTTAGGGTTTAGGGCCCTAACTCTACGCCCTCAGTACGGTCTCAAAAAAGCTCTTCATCTTGAATATAAGTCCCGAACCCCTTGCTTAAACCCCCCGAATACCTAGATCTTAATCCCTGAACCCGAACTCTAAATCTTGATTATAATTCCCGGGGTCCCGAACCCTGAAACCTGAACACAAACCCTAAATCTTGAATATTCCGCTGCGGCCACCCAGCGCCGCGTTCCGGGTCTTTAGGTTGACCCGACTTCAGATCTTTGGATACAACAGCTGAGCTGCAGTTTCTCACGTTCACTAGAGTAGAACCCTAAAGAACCATGAAAACTGTCATGTGTCTTTTAGGACTCGGGAGATTACCGAGAAAGATTCACAAGAACTGGGATTTACAAGCCTAGAGAGATTTACAGTTAACAGCAGCGAACTATACCGTGTTTTCCTCTTCAAATTGTGGCTCATTTAGGGTTTTAGGAGCTTAGGGGTGATCCAAGATATTTGCTTCGAAGCGCGATTAGGCTGAACTCACCCTACCCCATGAACTTGTTGACCTTACTGCGCATGTACTTGGGTGATCATGGGATTTCATAACTAGTTATAGCTCCTTAAACTTGAGGGAGCTAATCTTGGTCCAGTATGGGGGAGTGTACTGCAAGTTAGGCTAGAAGCTTCGCTATCGATAGTTCTAAGTCCGATAAAGGTCCACCCACCAACACGGGACTCTAAGTTTGAAACCCTATGCCTAAAGAAGCTCGAAGCTCCCAAACCCGATACGATCTGTCTTCATTCCTCTTAACATCAACCTGCTTTCAAGGGGTCCCGAGGACTAACCAAATTATGTTCTTCAGATTCTCCAGTATCAACTGCCCTTCACCCATAAACACGACCTCTAAGATAGATCCCCATAGGGGCCCCAGAGAGGAGAAACTGTTCCCTTGTAATCGCCCGTGAAGGTTTCCTCCTCAGAGGGTTTGTTCCTAAACCCAAATCCTAAACCGTAAACCCTGAATCTACTCCCAGCCCTAAACCCTAAACTCCGAATCCTTCCCAGCATTTGGACACTAACTTTACATCTGCAACAACCTTTTCTCAGGCTCATGGGGACTTCCCTCTGTGACCTTCACAAACTGGCCCTACGAAGTCGTGTTACAGGGCGGGCTATACATGTGCCATTCCATCTTCGTTTGGGGCAGGCTACACCCTGAGCAGGGGTAATATAGAGGTTATATAAGGATAATGTAGAAGGAAATGGAAACTACTATAATGGGGTGATATACCGCAACATTAACCCCCTAAACCGCGTACATCCTCGGTAGTTCTCAGCTAGCGAGCCTAGGCATCTCTTTGTGCTGGCAACCAGCAATGCACCGTGGGACCTTGACGAGGCGTGCGCTCTGGGCTGGAGTGCTGTCAAGGAACTTATTTAAAGGTACCATCATATGGGTATTAGGAGATTGGGTTTCCTTGTCATAGCCCAGGAGACTTCAGGGATAAGCTGAGTTTTGATTGAGGGCTTTGGATAGTTGAGAGGCGTGTGAAAAAGTTAGTAGATATGTTTGCCATATGACGTGTCCCTTCTCTCTCACCTTCACCCCCTGATATTTATTCAAGATTTCCTCCCTCCCAAACATACTTGTGCCAGCTGTTCTCATTTCCGGCGTCTCCTAAGCCCTAAACCCTAAACCCTAATCTGTCCCACAGCAACCCGTGGGCGCCAGCAGTTTCCGCCATGAGAACTTGTGAGGCACTGCGGCGGCGGCTGGAGAAGAGGTCTTCAGTGTGATGTTGGGCTTAGGATTTAGGGTTTGGGGTTCAGGTTTGAGGGCCTAGGATTCGGGGTTTAGGTTTTAAGGTGATATTGGGTTGAGTTAGGACCTGTTAGGACCCCAGGCGCCCTCCATTCAAAGTGACCATTAGATCACCGTCTCTAGCTACATATATACATAAATATACGTGTGTGTTTATATATTTGTACATTTTTCCTACTGTATCTACTCGGCGGGGTTCAACCTGGGTGATATTGTGGCTTTCCCCCTACTGGTCTTATAGGAACCCCCAATGCCAATTATATACCCTAAACCCTAATACTCTGAACCTACACTCCCCAAGCCTAATGCCTGCATCCTGCACCCTCGTCCTGAATCAAACCCAAAACACCAAATCGCTGCAAGCAAAAAAAATGCAGAGCGGAGCGTTGTCAAACTTATAGCCTTTTGTGAGGTTCATTAACTATTCGGGCCTTATGTGGTATAATGTGGACCCAAAGCAAAAAACCGCACGTTCATCGCTCTCCATATGGTTGTTATCACGCACCCACTCACCATATATATATATATATACTAATTGTTGTTACTGCCCACCCACCCTGCATGACCTTGTGATACAGAATTCAGTCATTTTGGGTGTTCTTGGCGTCATCAAGGGCGGTAGTATCAACAGTCGGGACTTGGCTTTTCGAGTATCACGTTGGATTTGTGGGAGGTTTCCCCGAGGCTTGGACTACGAAACCGTTGCCTTTTCCACGGTTTAAGTTTTAGGGTCTTTGGTTAATTGGGAATGAAGGACTGGAAAAGAAAATAAATGGAATCTACTAGAAATGGTTTTATAGGCACTGCTATAAGGATCCGTTCCTTCATTCCTAGCTAATCAATGGCCAGTTTTAGGGAAGATATATACTGCACAGAATCATCTTCACATCCGGCAGTTGACTCCTATGTTGGCATATCCCCATACCCTGGGCCCTATAAACCCTATGAACCCAGCCCCCTCAGCCCCAATTGGCTTCTGAACCTCCAGCCCTTAAAAAACGAAACCCTGCACCTTAATACGCCTGAAACCCTTGATCCCAAATGCAGCCCCTTTGAAGGTTCAGAAGCCATAACTCCCGAAAGCCCGGGGCCCATGGATCTTTGCGCCAGGATTTCCCTGAACCCTGCAGCTTACTCTGAGGAGCACTAAGCCCTGAAGCACCCAAGGCCCCAAGCGCCAACCACACGCAACTTGGGGGGTTTACGGTTTAGGTTCCAGATTAGATTATTCCCTAAACCCTATAATCTCAAACTCTAATATGGGTGCTTGTCAAAATTATGGTCCCTTTTTGGACCCTATCTTAATACGCTACCTAACATTTAGGGTACCCAAAAAGGGACCATAATTTTGACAACCACCCACATGTACTCTAAACCCCAAACCCCTAAACCCTAAACCCTGACCAACAACCTGCGCCAGGATTTACATCCCGCTTCCCGAGGAGGCGGCACGGCAGCGAATGTTGGAGCACTTTCTGCAGGTCCTTGCCTGAGACCTGGGTTTAATTGGGGTCTAGGGCTTAGGGTCAGGGTTTAGGGGAAAGCCAGTGGCCCACATTTATGATCCAATTTCCTGTGATCCCCTACCAGTTTTGGGTTGAAGTAAGCCATTCCTGTGGGGTGACGGGTAGAGAATTAGGGCTTGGAGCTTAGTCGCAATGGTTAAGAGCTAGCGGTTTCGGGTTCAGGGCTTAGTGTTAGGCTGTAGGTGTTCAGGGCGGGGTTTAGGGTTTAGGGCTCAGGGTTGGGCGGTGTAGGGTTTAGGACGTAGGGCTTGGGTTTTAGGGTTTTGGGCTGGGGTTGAGGGTTTAGGGTTTGGGGCGTTCCGCGCAGTGGATGGAGGCAATAGGCACCAGTCTACATAGCTCCAACTGTGGGAGTTGCAGCAGTTGGGGCCAATTCTTGTAAATGGTTCCACAACCACCGCATGGGTCTGGATGTTTGGGAGGCTGTTTAGGGCTTGGGGAGGGCGCGTGGAGTTAAGAGGTTTGTGCAGGGGAGCTTGGGGGTGTAGGATTGAGAGGTTTGAGGCTTCGGGGCCTAAAGCTTTGGGCTTCGTTGGAGCTTTCGCGTTGGTTCCGGTTATTACGGTTGAGGGTTTACCGCGCGATGAGAAGGGCTAGGTTGAACTCAGGGCAGTGGAATGGACCATACTTGTCAGGAGGGTTTGAGGGGTTTTGGTGCAGTGTAGAAGGTCCTCAGTGGATTCATGGCAGTGATAGAAATTCGGGACTGTACGCACTTTTGCAGTGTTTGGATGGTGCGGCGGCGATACATGAGTTTCAATAGGCAGCTATGTATAGGGATCTTCCCAGTGGTTAGGGTTTAGGGTTTAGGGTTGTAGAGAGTATAGAATTCTGTTGCTCGGCGGTAATTTGAGTTTTGCCAGAACCCAAAGAGCAAAACATGAGCAATACAACCATTGAAACCCAATTACGCGCCAAATTCACTTCAGTTATACCATATTAGAGGACTTAGGGGCGGGGGGGCGGGGCATACTTAGCCCCTACTTACAGTTCTAGGCAACTAGAAAGTCAGCGCGCGTTTGCAGTCCTTTGGTAGTCCGAGGGTGGTTTTGGGTGGCATCCAGTGACCAAATTCCACTGATCTATAACTACCCTAAATCTCCATAGGCAAATCGCAGCTCTGACCCCCAGATTAATGATTAACGATTCCCCATGTTCAAGGAAACCCCCAGCTGAATAAGTAGTCATAGGCCTTACATTGCACTTGTACTAGCCGTATACTCGCCTTATATGGAATTATCCACCCGGTAACTGGTCAGTCTGGTGCGTCCTTGACATGTTGGATTTGAAGTGCGATCCTCCATCTAGAGCAGGATTGCCTCCTCCCTTGGATGAATTTGGAGAAATCATATCGCTTTTCTGAGTTCAACCATTTCGGAATCAACAGAATTGCCCGTGAATTACCTTTCTCTCTACTTGTCCCAGGATATCTCGCTGGCCGAGGACAGACCTTACTTGTGCGGGCACCGACAAGGCCAAAGTATGTAGGATAATGGGTTTAGGGTTTGGGGTCTAGTCTAGGCTGTAGTGACCCAGAGGCTTATGCGGGTTGGGTATTTGGCTTTACTGGGGGCATCGTGTCCAAAAGTTGCTGCGAGGATCCTTCTGGCTCCACATTGGGGTTCAGGTTGTAGGGTAGGGTTGTAGCATTTCACCCCCCCATAGAAGATTAGCCGCACAACTGGGGCCACCAAAAAGGGGCGGCCCTCATAGAAACCAAACAGACATCCTAAACCCTGAGCTGCTATGAAAAAGATCCCAACACGCAAGTAAGTCCTGAGGCTTGGGTTTATGGGTTGGGGGAGGGGTTTGGTGTAGGGGTTGACAAATTGAGCGAAGCCCACTTAGCTGCTCCTTACTCGTTTTAATGCGTTTGTTCCAGTATATTATACCCCTACGCGCTGTTCGACAGCTTTAGGCACTTGCGTCTCATCCCCTCATAATCTGCCTACAGACAATAATTATTGCACACGCCTATGTCCCCAAACCCTCTACTTGTTCAAGTCCTGCATGGATACAGCACACCATGGTTTGCATGATGCACTTCACCGTTCTTGGACTCCATTCAAAATTCGTTTTTCAACAAATTCGTTTTTCAACATCATTTCTTTGCCTGGTTCCATGAAAAATACCTAAATCCTGAACCCTAAACCTTCAGAATATGCTTAAGGACCCGAAACCTTACACGCCATGATAACACCGAAATAACCCGAAACCGTGAACTAACCTCAAGTCCCAAGTCGTGCAGCAGGACGTTGATCTGCCACTTCTTGCAGCCCAACTCGAGCGCTACAGTGGAGCAGATGTTGCTGGGCTATCTCAAATGAGCTATAGTCCAAACTCCTCAATGGGGCATTATATAGGGGCATACATAGGGTTCTATTATCAAGGGGGATAGTAGGAGTTTAGACAATGGCTCAATAGGCTTTACTTGGAAGATCTCTTGGCCTGGCAAGTTTATGATTACAAGGGGTTTGGGGTTCCTAATGTGCTTGTTTAAGGTAATGGGTAGACCCAATACGCCAAACTATCATGCAAGTAGGAGCCAGGGGTTCAGAGGTGCTGAACACTTTATAAGGTCTTTAGGGTTGTAAGCCTGCCAGTCAGCAAAGCTCCCGGTCTTGAAGTGTAGAGGATTATGTTGTAGGTTCGTGGGTGTTTTGGGGGGTTTACAAGATTAGAGGTAGCCTTCTGGGGGTCCCAATTATCAATTATAAGGATTGTAGCATGTTGCGGTCTACAGTGGGTTCCCCCTATTTAGAGAAAGTACCACGTGGCGCAATTAGGGTATCTGTTTTCTTCGAGATGAGAGGTTCCTCGGGCAGCGGAGCCCTGAACCCTAAACCCTAAACCCTAAACCTTGGGTACTGCCCCCCCTCAGAAACAGTTGGATAATAGTTATAATATGGTTATATAATATATAGCCCTTAATAGGACCCCTAATATAGACTGTTACTGGGTGGGGGCAGTACCGAACCTAAACCCCTTGACGGCCTGAGACCTTGGACGCTGAACTCCCCAAATTTGGCACTTGAAAGAGTTAGGGTTTAGGGTTTAGGGTTTAGGGTCTCCGGCTGTCTATGTAGCCCATCTAGAGTCGGGTACCTCGCCAAATCTGTCTTTCCCTTTCTATCCACCTACATACCTCCTCCGTGGTATACTTGTACACACACACACACATATATATATATATACATGTGTGTGTGTATACATAAGTGGTAGTGTCTCTAAACAGGAGGACCCCAATACTTTAGAGGTCAGAAAATACGATGGTCCTCCTTGTTTTTGGGACCCCCCAAAAAGGTACCCCCAAATTTGGGGAAGCTGTTTTTGAATCCTAAAACGCCCCAACCCTCAACCCAAGAGCACTACAGATAAACCCCAAACTTCTAACACCCAACTGGCCCAAAGGGTCCTAAGTACCCATATGGGGAATACTTGCCCAAACCATAAGGGAAATTACTACTACAGAAACCATACTTTGTACCATATAGGTACTTTGGACCCTTTGGGTGAGCACTGTTAGGTCCAACTGGTGTGCCGGGAGGCCTCCATGAGCCCAATGCGGCGCCTTTCGACTTTCTCAGTTTATAGTCCCCCTCAAGTAGATAGAATATGGCTTTGGGCATATTATGATAAGATCCCCATATACCCCATATTCTATCTACTTAAGGGGGACTATAGGGTTGAGGGCGTCTTTTGGCTTACCTTTGGGTATTGTTTGAAATACGGATGCCACAGTCCCCATAATTTGAGGACCCTGGACTTGATTCATACCCACTGAGTGAGCCCGCTACGCCCGACTGTACCCCTGTAGAAATACGTCCCCTAACCTGATAGTACCCCCAGGGCCTTCAAAGTAAGAGGAAGCACATATTCTCTTGCTGTCGTAACTCACAGGAGGGAAACAATCTAGCTTGGTTTACCCACCACGTCTCCTGATGGGCTATTTGAATTTTACAATTCCCGAATTGGGGATTGGGCCTTGGGGGTTTAGGATTGGGATGTTGGTCTTGGGTTCTGAGGAGTGTCTAAGGAGTGTAGGTCTGAGGTGTTGAGAGCGGTGCTAGCCGCTCGACTTTTTTTTGTGCAAAGCTGGGTCAAGTTGGAGTGTGGGTTTGGCTGCGTTCTTCTAGTTCACCTATTCCTGTTTGCTGATGGATCTGCGCCAGCTGGGGCTTCGATGCTCACAGGATGGAAGGCCTCGATCAAGGTGAATCGCTTTCGCCAAATACTGTGAGAATACAGGTCCAAATATGTCCATACCTCAGGCTTCGGAAGATTTCTTGGGACCGTTAGACAGGCCTTACATAGTCTGCTGCGCATGGCGTAATTAGCTACCTGGCATCTAGGCACCTGCAAGATTCAACGGCTCGAAGGGCCCGAAAAGGTCGTAAGATCTTGCGGTGTTTAAGAATGCAGGTTTTTCATGTGAATAATCTACGCCTTGAATCCTGTGCCTCGTCAAGTATTTTAGGGCTCCCTGTTCAAAGGTCCGTTTGACAGGGCTAGGATTACAGGATGCATTCTCAAATCCACCCCCAAACCTTGAGCCCTAAACCTTGGCTCAAGGGCTTTGGTTGCGCAGGGCCTGAGACCTTAGAAGTTTTGGCGATCAACCCGCAAACCCAGATGCTTTTGGGTTTAGGCTTTATGGGTTTAGGGGTGCTTGTATTAAATCGAGTTCCTGGAGCTCAAAACCTTGAAGAAAACCCGGAACGTTACTATACTGAGATGCGCTCGAAAGTGCTGCCAGGTGATTGGTAAGTATGCCACAGTCATCCCATGTACATCGCCCATTATTCTGGCTGCAGCGCGTAATCGACTTGCTAATTCCAAGTTGATTTAGGTACACCCTATTACGGAATCCCTACCTCCTTCTCCCTAAACTCCCTCATTATTCCCTAAGCCCTATATATATATAAATATATATGTAGCGTATAGGTCCACTATAACCTGCTGAAGGAAGCCTATAGGCCCCTAAAACCCTAAACCCTAAATGGTATTGTCAATTTTGCTTTCCATTATCCCTATACAACCCCTATAGTCCCCCTATATAATCTCTTTTTTCCCCCTTTAACATCCTTATATCACCTCTATATTCCCCCTATATAATCCGTAGATAATCCGTATCTAACCCCTATATTTCCCCTATATACACCCCTATATATAACTTATTTCCCCTGTATAATCCCCATATAACCCTAAGGGTCGAAGTACCAAACAACCATATACTTACCCCAAACCTATACTAGAATTGCTATTACCCAAATCCCAAGTACCTAACTATTGGGTACTTGGACCCCAAACCCTAAACTCTAAACCCTAAAACCCAAACCCCAAACCCAAAACCCTAAACCCTAAACCTTAAACCTTAAACCCCAAACCCTAAACCCTAAACCTCAAACCCTAAACCCTAAACCCCATGGATCCCTATTAGAAGCTTTCGCCAAGGCTTGGTTGATGGTCTGACCCCAGCAGAGCTGGTGCAGCTGCGAAGCGAAGGAGCCGCGATGAGCCGAAGTTCCGGGTCCCGTTTAGGGCTTTAGGGATTAGGGCTTTAGGGTCTATAGGGTTTAAGGATTAGGGTTTAGAGCTTTAAGGGTTTAGGGTTTAGGGTTTAAGGACTAGGGTTTAGGGTTTAGGGCTCAACTAGGAGCATTTCGCGGGTTATCTAAGGATAGGTGTATAAATAGATATACATAATATATATATATATATATATTTGGGATGTGAAGGATTTGGGCTTAGGGGGTTCCAAAGATTCGGGGTCCCTTTTGAGCGTCCTTAGAATTGGGGTGCTGGTATATTTTGAGCATAGGGCCTGCGATCTATGCGTTTAACTGCTTTGAAGCCAAATTGCTAGGTATATCCTAAACCTTTAACCTTGAACCTTGAACCCTAAACCCTAAACCTCAACCCTGACCCGTCAGGCCGAAATGTCTGAGGGGCTGACAAAACCCTTACCCTAAAGCCTAAGCCCCAAACCCTGACCCGTGGGCTTATCTCGAGTAGCGGTTAATCGGCTCGGGCATAAGTTGAGGCTAAGAGATCCCTTCTTTAGGGTTGAGGCTGATTAAGGGTTTAGGGCTTACCAAAACCTCCAAAGTAGGTGAAATAATTGCGCAGAAAACAGTAAAAACCTGCCCAAAAGATAGTTGTTCTACATATTGATGGGGTTTGAGGGCTTAGGGATCCTTGCTTGAAGGCTCATGGAGCTTAGCAATCACCTGCAACTTGGCTTATATTTATACCCCATACTTCTACATAACCTTGCTATGATCCCCCTAACTGCGCTTCTACCCTAATAAAGTAGGGTCCCATGGACCGTCAAGCATACTGAAGGAATCCCCGGTCTTAATTTTTGAGTTGTTCCCCGGTAACCCTGAGCCCTGAACCGCGGTTTAGGGTTTAGGGCTTAGGGATGTTTAGGGTAGGGCCTGGTAGGGTCTTGTTTTTGGAACATTGAACAAAGGGGTGGGGCTCTCGTTATGAGGGTTTTTGCTTGGAGCCACCGGGTTTTCCCAAAACAAGTCCAGTTACTCTTTCGTTGTGCGTGAAGGAAATTTTGCTGTACTTATACCCTGCCCTGCAAATTACACTCTATTGGGGATCCGCCACAAGCTTAGCATGAGAGATCACAGGATTTGCGCCCAGGGAATGCAGTAATTTAACGACGTGGACTGTCATAGGATGTCAGGCTGGTGTTACAAACCCACTTGTCATTGGATAACCTACACATAAAGGTTCCATGATGCGCTCAGTTCGGGGTGCTGCATCCGCAGGCAAGCTCGACACAAGCAGTCTCCGCGTAGTGCCCCGGCTGCACCAGAACCCTAAACCCTAAACCCTAAACCCTAAAAGTCCAAATGTGTAAGCATGTTTAATGTTCAACACAGGGCCTTTGCCTTGCGCGCTGAGAAATATCAGGATCCGCACGGTGGATACTAACGAGCCTGCATGACTCTAGGGGCCTAATACCTTGGGACTTATGGTGTTATAGTGTACTAAGGTCATGCAGTGTTTTTTTAGTATTAACAGTACTGTTTCAACGCGGATGTGCCAGGGATCGTGTTTGAGTCCTGATGTCCGCCATCATCCCTGCAAAGTCCACTTTTGATGTTTGAACACCTGCAGGCATAGATACTGGACAGTCCTTGGGTAATTCTCTATTTTGGGAGACTTCTTGTCTGGCTGCTAGAGCCTTACTCCAAATGACCTTATTCCGACATTGCCGGAGCGAACCTTGAAGCAATCCCCATAAATCCTCAGCGTCGCCAAGAAGGCCGCGTGTCTTGGGAAATCCCACGCTATCGAAAAAAGTTCTGATGCAAATCAACCGGGGAAGACAAGGCCATGGCGGATTTTCAGGCCGCCGTTGCCAGCTGCTTGCCTACCAGTTGGGTTAAAGGCTAAGGGCTTAGAATCTACTCGGATGATCTTTGGTGCAAGTAAGCCTACTTACTTTCCCCAAGAACTCCCATCATCAGCCCCATAACTCTTGTTGAGCTCTAAGACTGGAGGTAGGGCTCCAGTTGGCGATTCGGGTTCAGTCTCAGGTGCGCTTGCTGGGGAGAAGCCCATGCTATAGCCGGTGACACCTATAGCCATCTATAGCTTTGTATCAAATTATGACTACCGTTATACGAAGCACCAGTGTTTCAAATATATCTAGAATATCATGATTGAGAAAGAAGGCTCTTTCAAATACATAGAGCTTCAGGTTCAGGTTAGTAGCGGCTAAGGATCTGGAAGTCCCGTAAGGAACTTAACCTAAGCTAAGGCGATGATTCTAGGAAGTCGTGCTATGTACCATTCGCTTGTTCTATCATGGCACCTAGGCTGCCGCGATTTTTTTTTCCGGAAGTCATGCTATGCATCAGTCACTCATCTCGTCTCATGGTCCCCCCTTAAGTAGATATAATATGCGGTATATAGGGATCTGATTAGAATATACCCAAAGCCATATTCTATCTACCTAAGGGGGACCCCTAAACCATAAACCCTAATCCCTAAACCCTTTATAATCCCTAAACCCTAAACCCCAATCCCTATTCCCTAAACCCTAAACTGTACATAAGGGGGACTATAAGCCCTAAACCCTAAACCCTAGACCCTATATACTGATATGTTTCAAAGGGCTTTAGGGGCCAACCCAGGTAGGTAAACCCATATTCTATCTACCTAAGGGGGACTATAACCTAAGCTCCTTACTGGCAACCCAGAGGTGTCGAGGTTAGAGTTCTGAGGGTTCAATCAGGGTTTTAGGGTTTGATTAGGGTTTGAGGGGTTTAGGGTTTTAAGGTTTGATTAGGTTTGAGGGTTTAGGGTTTTAGGGTTTGATTAGGTTTGAGGGTTTAGGGTTTTAGGGGTCTAGGGTTTGGGGTTTTAGGGTTTCTTTAGGAAGGGAGTTGAGGCTCCTCTACACTCGTTCGTCCATTCAGTCGTTGGCTACTTGTCAGAACAGAAAGGAGGCATGACTTTTTACAGTAGCCCGATATAATCCCCAATGTAACAGCATAGCTTCCATGTTCTTTTTCATTCTCTGAACCCTGAACCCTCTGAGGCAACATACATCAAGTGAATTGAGCCCTTAACCCTGAACCCGAAAACCTTAACCCTAAACCCTATAACCATAACCCTGAACCCTAAAACCGAACTTCCGTAGCAGCAACCTCGAAAAGCGTAAGAGGGTGGGTTTGGTGTGAAAGCTTTGGGTTTAGGGCTTTGGGGTTTAGGGTTTAGGGTTTAGGGTTTGGGGTCTGGGGTTTGGGGTTTAGGGTTTAGGGTGTTGGGTTTAGGTTTTAGGGTCCTCAAACCGAGTTCCTCACCCGCAGCCCAGCCCTACATCATGAAATCCTGAAACGCCCCAAAGCCTTAGCGCCCAAATACAGAATTCCCCCATCCGAACCCTACGCCCTAAGCCCTAGACTCTTGAACAAAAAATCCTAACCCCCCAATCCTGAACCCTGAAGCCCTAAACCAAAGCCTGCATCCTTGAGCCCGATCTATAGGTGTGTAGTATTTTATTTGAGGGTACTATGGTACCCAATATAGAGTAAGATTCTATCCTCCTTGTATCTTATATAAGGAATCTTTTCTTACTGGGGTCAACCACCAAAACACTGCTCAGGTGTACAGCCCTCTGCTCCTTGATGGCAGCTTAGACCGGTGGGGCGCCGCCCTTCGAACTGGGCAATTTAAAGCGACCTCACCCGACCTCAACCTAGATGGGGTTTATATAGGGAATTGTACCAAAACGGCCTTAAATTGGGAAGTGAAATTATTGGAAATTACATTTTTGAAAGTATAGAGTATAAAGTGTAGTCTCCTTAGGACTTAGAACAAACTTATTCTAGGGTAACCCTCAGGAAAGTATCATTTTTATTATAGGTTAAGGAGGCTACAGTAAAAGGGTCAAAATAATTATCAACATCAGGCATTAGGATTAGGATGGTTACCGATACTTGAAAATTCAACAGAGCATGAAATGGAAGATGACATGGCAGCTGAATCATCATCAGTTGGTCTAAACTCCTATTATCCCCCTGGATAAGCCCTATAGTACTTCCCTATATACTCCCGAATATAATGGCCCTTAAGGAGCGTAATAGGTGATATAAGGGCTTATGCTTTTTCATAGTTCGTACTACTTTCATGGGTGTTATTATCACTACATGTTTTTTTTCCCCGTGGTGTACTTGCGAATCCTTGTGAAATCCCACATTAAGCCCTAAAACACTTCTCATGATTATCCCGAAGCATCCAAAGACCTTGAAAAGTCAGGATTCCTCAAACCCAGGATAGGAGTTTCCTTATTCAATACGAGGAGCCTATGTCATTTATGACCATGGGATGTTTAGGGTAAGACCCTTATCCCTAAAAACTGAACCCTAAAACCCCGATCCCTTAATCCCTAATCCTAAAGGGGCGTGTGTAGCGACGAAGTCTAGAAAAACATCCGGACCTAATAGGGGCCCTTAGGGTCATTTGGGGGATTCTAGGGACCCCTAAGGGTACATGTAGGGTATATGGGTGCTTGTCAAAATTATGGTCCCTTTTGAGATCCCTATTAAAACACGGCACCTAATATTTCGGGTACCCAAAAAGGGACCATAATTTTGACAACCACCCATATAGTAGGTACATAAGATAAGGGTCTCTGGGTTAAGGGCTCATACAAGGGGCCCATGGTTTCAACCTTCGAGGAAGTACTGCCCAGCACGATGGCGCCTTGAAAGCGTCGAGGGCGCGTGTAGGGGTTAAGCACATGAGGCTTAGTAGTAAGATCATAGGGTTTTCTCGGGCTTCTTTTTGCCTCTGAAGCATTTCATGATGAGGAGTGCTTCTACAAAAAAGGCGGTGGGGAGTCCTGAAATCATCCCAAACACTAAGCCCTAATATAGTATTATAGTAATAAAAGATATAGTAACATACTAATATAGCAGTCATCGTGATATGGTAACATAGTAGTATAGTATTAACCCTTTCAGAAGTTGTCCAGATGTAGGTCACGGTTGGACGCCCTTGTTGGCTCTGAGGGCTTCAGCTTTTCTGGTCTTCTCTGTAGTCGCAGAGCCTCGGATAGGGCGGCAGCAAAAAAATGTTTCCCTCTTTCCCCAGTCTTTCTAGGCCCTAAACCCTAAACCCTACTCCCCTGTGAGATTTACTCTGGATTGGCTTGCCGGGAGGCAGTTTAGGGAGTGGGAAGCGTGGGGAATAGTAGGCAGCCTATAAATTAGGATTCCGGGTGAAGGGTTTAGGGTTTTTAGGGTTTAGGGTTTAGGGGTCAGGGTGTAGGGTTCAAGTTGGGTATAGTACCAAAGCCACCAAGCCAGGTTTCGCAGAGTGACACGCGCCGCATCTTGAATGCATTAAATCCTCAGCCCTAAACCTGCAAAAATGGCCTTCGAGTTTAGGGTTTAGGGCTGTTGATGGATGAAATCTTGCACCACCTTAAGTCCTCCATGTCCCAGGAATTACGGTAGTCTAGAGGGTGCAGGATTTCTTCCATCAGCAGTATTATTTGTACACGTTATTTCGCCATTATACTATTATGAAGTGGTGTATAAACATATATATATATATGTATATGTGTATATGCTAATTTATTTATACATGTATATATATATATCCATATTCATGCGATATGTATATATATATATATGTATCTATATATTCTTATGATCTGTTGTTCTATTATCGGGGTTCTTGAGCCATAGCACTTGGCGCTTCGGGTTCTGAATGGTATTTCTTAAGCTCCACTTTCCACCCGTAACTGCCTTTCTATAGAGCTTTAGTCTTCTTTCTGAGTACGCCCACCCTAAGCCACTAGCACATCTACAGTTTGGGATCGCAAGCTTTCGCGACAAGAAGAGATGGAATCGTTCTGAACAGGATTTCATAGAAAAGGGTACGTGAACTGACTATCTTTGCTCAGCAAGGTTTAAGTGTGGGGGACCGGGCCAAGGACTTATTCAGTCTAAGATTATTACAGGAGAGGAATTACCATGTAGGGATCTTACATAAGCCTCTTACACCCGTTTTATAACTCCTCATGGTCCTTACGTGGCAATTAAGTATATACCCCTTACGTAAATCACCCCCATTGGAGACTCCCCTCCTGTACCTGGTACCTCATGCAGGGGTTGCTGTTTAGGGTTTACAAAATTCGTGGCCCACCTCCTCGCTTCCGACCAATATGAGTCCGTAGGTTCGAGTCTATTGCCTTGTGGAACTGAGGTCTAGCTAATATAAGCCAGAACCCTAAACCCTTAGCAAATTGTTCCCACATCGGACAAGAGCCCAGAACTTGCAGTGGCCTGGAGCTCCAGAGATTTAGGGCCAAGGGCCCAACTAGTATAGAATTTGGGCACAACGTATGTATACAGTACAAAGGAGCTACTGCAAGATCACCCTAAACCCTAAAGGTACTCGGATCCTTGAGGCGAGAGTTAGGATTGGGTCCGGCAATGTACTGTGCCATGCCTGTTTCGGGCTTCTGAAGCAAGATTTAGGGTTGCCCAAAATTATGGTTACCTTTTCAAATTGTTGGGGGTTCCAAGAGGAAGGACCCTAATATTTTGGGGTCTATATTGGGGTCCCCCTATTTAGGGGAATTACCATTTAGGGTTTAGGATAGTGAGTGGGTTACCTGTACGTTTCGGTGCAAACCTAGTCCGTCTACAATGAGAGAGGCCAAGCTTTTTCAGGGCCAGTAAACTCAGAAGCTGTGGAAGTAACTCTGAAAAACGGACCCTTGGGGTTTAGGGTTTGGGGGTTTAGGGTTTGGGGTTTAGGGCTTTTGACCACAGCATGGCAAATTGCATGCAATTTTGAAATAACTGCAGGCTACAAAGCTGCAGGGTGACGTCATGCAGGAGCATTTCAAAGCAGCATCTACGTAATACCTAGTAAGGACCCACAAACCTCCCCTCTTCAATTATCCTCAGGTCCAAACCTATATAGAATATTGTTTTGTTTGACTTTGTTGCAGTTTTTTTGTGACTAGCTTACCACCCAAAACCCCTGCATTGATCCCTAAACCGACTTTAAGGGTCCGGGTGCTGATGCTGTGAGCTTGGCTTTAGGGCTTATAGGGTTTAGGGCTTAGGGTTTAGAGTTTAGGGTTTAGGGTTCCAAGCCTAACCCTGAATCACCTGTCTGAGGATACCTGGAGTGGCAGAAAGAGTTTGGATCGCAGTGAGGGTCCTCGCTTAGAGGGTTTAGGGTGTCCTAAACCCTAAACCCTAAATCCTAAACCCTAAACCCTAAACCCTAAACCCTAAACCCTTCATGAGCATTGGAGTGGAATGAATCTTTAGGATTTCTATAGGGCTCGCTGAGTTCAGGAGGTTTGGGTTTGGAGGGTCCTGGCCTTCCTAAGGGTCCAGGTACCCAATAATCAGGTACTTGGGTATTGGGTAATAGTAATTATAGTACAAGTTTGGGGGGTAAGTATATGATTATTGGGTACTTGGAAGCTTAGGGAGTAGTCATCCGGTAGGTTCTCAGCCAAGGAGTACCGTTAGCGATCCTTAGGCTTCATGAGCGAGCTGATCCTAATGAGGAGTGTAGAGGGACTGTCATGGGAGACTCGAAATTGCTGTCGGCTTCCCGGGCTAACTCGTCTCATGCGAGCAAACTGCTCAGCAATGTTGCGTAGCTGCATTTGGCCAGGTGCCGACAAATTACAAGTGTTGCTGCGGGTATTATCATTCAATTGTAGGTAACTTGAGAGGTTCTACCTGCTAATTGGGGCTATCGCTGCTGAACTGTAGGTGGCATCTCGCTTTCATCTGCTTACCGTCTAGGGTTTATCCTGAAAAGAGGTAGGTAATGAGGTTTGCGGGAAGCAGTGAAATCTAGACGTTCCGATGCCAATTTTCATGTCAAAGCATGGCATAATTCCTACCCAAGCTGGATGAGGCCTTCTAAACCCCTAAACCCTAAACGCTGACAAGGCTAGGTAAAAAAAAGGCCGCGGTATAACCATGTAAAAAAATCTCCTAAGGTTTAGGGTTAAGGGTCCTATGGTTGCTACTAAACACATTTGGCTGACTATGCTTTGTAATCTGCCAATAGGCATTGGTGGTTAGTCGGAACAATAAGGGAGAAGATTAGATAAGGATTGCATAGCGGTTCTAAAGCGATTCTATTCCCGTTTAAGCACCAGTAAGAATAACGCCTGCAACCGTACCTCATGCCAGCGCAAAATAAATGCTTCAAGGCTTAGGGTTTAGGGTTTAGGGCTTAGAGATTAGGATAGTTTAGGGTTTACTGGTGGCCCCAGCCATGAGATTAAATCTGACCCTCGGGCTCGGAATGAGGGTTTTTGGTTTGAAGGATACCTACGACCTACTTGGTGTCCTTATGTTTACAAGTAGTCCACTTTTCGGGGCTTCTTTCAAACATGGAAAGTTGTCAAAATATCGTCCTGCATGGACTGCTCTACAGATTGGACTGAATCTGCATGAGCTCCCGAAAAGGAACAATGAGTTTGACAGCTTACCATATGTATACATGTAAGTTTACATGAGATGTACGCACCCTCCTGTTGGGTTACGGAATGATGATGAGGGTAGGTGTGCCCGAAAGCAAGCTACCTTACACGTCGGATCGAGCATCGATATGCTCCATAATAGCAGGATCACATTACAAGATCTACGCACCCACCCCCAAGCAAAACAACAGAACGAAACGAGCACTTGGATGTCTGGGTCGCGCATTAGCTTCTGGCCAATTTGCCACTGGAGGGACTGCATCGCCGAGGGAGAGCTTTGTTTGAATGATGAAGCTTGCTGGCTGTTCATAGGGAATGAATAAATCGGAAAGATATGGGAACTTCTCTGTTATTCGGGAATAAAGACACTGTAGGGATCCATAGCTCCATTCCTTTCCAAAACCCAGTGGGTAAGAGGGATGTATCACCCTTCCCAAAACCAACGTGACTAGTACGGGCCGTTGAAGGAGTACTGTTCTTTTGTAGGGTTTCTTGGGGGTTCCACGTTGGTTTGGGGGAAGGGTAGTAATTATAAACTTTAAGTCGTTTCAAAATGTTTTTCCAATTGAATAAGGATACCTCGAAATTGTAACACCGCAAATGGCAGAGACTCTCCGGGCACGACATGCAAAAAAGCATCGGCAATCAGGATCAGTTTCAGGTCAGGTGCTTCAGCCCTGAGCTGTGATACGTTCCCACCTTTCCCTGACCCTCTAACGACTCTAACGAAGAAAGTGGTAAAGGCGATCCTAACCTGGATCTGATCTTGCAAAAACTTCGCAGAACAAGGTGCCAGAAAAAAAAAAAAGTTTGACCTGAAGTGTGATATGATCATTGGCTGGAGGCATGGCCCCTTTAGCATGGGCTCCCGGCCTGTTCTACAAGTTTTCAAGTCCCCACAAGAATGTTGGAGATTCTAGGCTGTTAGTTTAGGATTCAGGGTTGAATGCTTAGAGCCTAAAGAATCCTAAACCCTAAATCAGAGCAAGACTACGCAGCAGGCTTTTGGCCGGTCCTTGCGGGCTTTCATGTGGCTTTACAGGGCAAGCAGGGACCTGGAATCTAGGGGCCCAAACTACAGGGTTCAGGGTCTAGGCTTGCCTTTGGGGTCAAAATTGGTGATTTGCTTATAGCAGACGATTCGTACCAACTTTACAAGGACTTCACCATCGTGACCCCCCAGACCCTGAACCCAAAACTCTTAAGTCAAACCAGCCCTAAATCCTAAACCCTAAATCACCCTTCATGGAAGACGCGGTGCAGAAAAGTGTTTGTGTTGAGCGGGTGCGGGTTCTGGAGACACATGCCTGCTCAGTAAGCCAATCATCATTACTTGGGGTTATCCCGCTTGGGAGTCAGACTTACCCAAAGGGTCCAAAGTACCTATATGGTACAAAGTATGGTTTCTGTAGTAGTAATTTCCCTTATGGTTTGGGTAAGTATTCCCCATATGGTTACTTAGGACCCTTTGGGTTAATACAGGAGGTAAAGGGTTTCTTGTAGCCTTGTAGTGAGTTATAATAGCGTCTTAGTAGACTACAGTTTAGGGGTTTTCAGGGCTGTTTGCGGATTCTTAACACTAAACCGGAGATCCAGTCGGGCTCTGGAGAGCCCGGCTGACAATGTACAGAAAATCAAACCAAGCAGTTTTCCTGTGTTTGCTTCCTCCCAATCTGCGTGGCAAACCGCATGCAGACGCTAAGTCTAAGTTGGAAGCTCAACTGTAAGATCCATAACCTCCTGTTTGAAGATTCTCTTCCGTGTGGCCGAGGCAGACAACTTATGCCTATGGTGCGCGGGTAGGTCCTCTTACAGTTCTTGCGCTCGTAGTATTTGCACCAAAGCTAGCAAGTTGCAAGGACGCTCTAGCTGAACCCCTATACCCTGCGCCTTTTCAGGAGTGGGATATCTAACTTCATGTCTAGTACCTTCTATTCACAAAATTATAGGTACTCTAGCTGAACCCCTTAGATCCCTAACGGCATCAGGATCTAAGGCAGTCACAGGAGGCCACCATGTAGCGACCTTACAGAAGCCCTATATATGTAACTTCCCATTGTGCCGTTTAGTGAAGTCCCCCCAATTGGAAACTTCCTCCTATAGTTGGTCCTAAATCAGGAGCAGCCCCTGCGAAGTTGGAGGCACCAATCCGTAGCAGCATGTCAGGCTTTGGGTTTCCAAGGTTGATGCTACTGCAGACTGCAGATTTTTCAAACCCTTTCCTTTTCTGGGCCTTCAGATGAGGATCCCTATTTCACATCCCTATGAAGGGGAGGTGGTTGTAACATCAGGGGTCTACGTTAAAAATCCTGCAGGACCTTAGCTCCCCGTAGCGCGCCAGACCATAGTATACTGTATACTGTACCTCAAGGTCAGCCAGGATGTTCAGTATCAACAGTAGGGTTCAACGTTACAAGTTTACTTGGATCATCTTTTGACTTAGTGAGTTTACCTCTTGTCCCCAATAACCTCAGCTATCAGCCCCGTACTGCTGTTTGTGAGTAGACTTACTGAGTCAGGAGGGCCTTCAAGTGGGGGTATTAACTATAAGGTGGGCTGGAGTTTGGACCCTTACCGAGATGCTCTGTAGTGGATGAACAGGTGTCCTAAGCCAAGGAACCCAAATATTGATACACTCCCACACCCCTGACTGGAATTCAGATAGTTGGAACATATACCTGGGACCTTTCCTGTGCATTGAATTCTCTTCTTTTTTCTTGTCTTAGTCCTTGCCGAAAAGCTTAATTGCGATTTCTTGGCAAAGCTGCTGATCTGTCATAAAAGGGCTTGAATGAGAACCCCAAACCAAGAAACCCCAAGAGTATAATAGGAATATGGAACGTGAGGACCCTGGTAGGTATGTTCCTATCATTTTCCTAATTTTCTTGGGGTTCCCTGCTTTGGGGTTCCCATTAAAGTCCGTTGATGTCACGTCCGGCGGGTTAGGGGTTCACGGTAAGCAGGTGGTTGTCTTCGTAGCTGAGAAGGCAACCTTCATCGTTCGGGGATTGATTCGAACATGGCTGTTCTAGGCAGGGTCGGCAGTTTGTAGGTAGGGCAGTAACTTGGGTTTGAGTGCATGCGGGTCTAGATTGGGACCCTCTATGCACAGAAGCCCCCTAAATACAAAACACTGCATTGCGATTGTGGCGCTAATCTTGTTTGCCCGTTGCAGCCCCCTTCTCTTTAAGTATGTATAGGGTTTAGGGCTTAGAGTTTTGCTTATACTTGTGGGTGAGTTTATATCAGTCCCCTTTGGAATATTGGTGAGTGCACATACTTCGTGTCCAATTTGAGACTTTCAATCAAAATCCTACCGGTGATGCCTGTACCGTGCTTCATGATTACAGTTTCTTCCAGAGGTGCAGGGCTACATAAATCCTTATCCTCAACATCTAATAAACACCCCCTACCCCTAACATTATCATACATGGTGGGGTGGGGGATGTTTGATGTTTGGGGGAACCTCTATACACCAATGGACCCGAAGCCTTCTGTTTGTGCATTTTATGTTATAGGATCCCAAAGCTTAGAATTTCGTGGGCCTAGGGAAGGGATTCATTATAGGGGTTTAGGGATCTTAGGAATATCTGTCCTTTCAGGGCCCTGTATGGCTGGGATGCTGGTATTTGGAGTCATGTAGTAGGGACCCCGCTTCGGAAAACACAGAGATCACCTCCTGTTGCCTTGATAGTACGGCATTTTTCACACCAACAGCACTTCGACTAGTCAACAACCTACTATTCCAGCTCGTTTTGAGGCGTTTGGCCTTTTACGGACAGGCTGTCTCTCAGGGAATTCCTCTAAAAGCAAAATTTGTTTACATTCTGGGAGGAGTATTTGTGCTCAGAGTCTTATTCTAGTTGCAATGAACACCGCTCCCAGACTAACAAGCACGGAGTATCAGAAAAGGGGCCCTGTTACAAAGATCGCTGTCCTTCCAAGAGATGTGTCCATGGCCTTGCTTTGAAATCTCTTAACCCTACCCTCTGGACCCTAAACCCTACATCTCTAGATCAGAAACCCTAAACCTCTAGACCGTAAACCCTAAACCTCTAGACCCTAAACCCTTGAATACAGCTGCAAGGTTTGAGCTGCGTCGCTGCTTGCGTGAGAAAAAGAGCCTCAGAGGTTCAGAGGCTTCCAACTTGAGGTCACTACCTCCCTTGGTTGAGGGCTTTGGGGTTTAGGGTTTAGGGTTGGCGGTTTAGGGTTTGGGGTTTGGGGTTCAAGGTTTGGGGTTTAAGGAGCAGCTGTTTACAGCAAACGGTCCATGGTTACTTGAGCCCACGAAACAACACAACGGTCGTGTTTTTTATCAGTCCCAGTCCCACGTGCAGGGCACGAAGGCGGGAAGAATGGCCTGTCCTTGTTGCAGAGGCCTAGCAGCTGCCAATATGGGGTAGTTCCTAAGATTGGGGACCCATTTTGGTACCCCTAAAAATTTGGTGCCGCAATATAACATATAATCACAAGTCGAGCCCTTCATCTTGAGAACAATCCATATATGGTCCCCTTGGAATCCTTTTTCTGGCTGTAGTATGGTATGATGGCATGCGTTACAGTCTTGCCTCCTAGCATCCCCCTTCATCGCCCCTATCTTCCTACCCTTAATGAATTTAGGCCATAGCTCATATGCCCCCAAGACCTGATCCTGATTTTCCAGCGATGAAGTAACGAGCTGGGGGTACCATCTCGCGCAAGTTGGGGAAAGTTGAAAGTGTGGGTTCCAGAGTCAGGGTAGGGGATACCCCCACCCTTATTATAAGTGGCTTCAAACAGGACATGTCTATCCATATGTTGCTTATTTTTTGGTCCTTAAGCCCTAAACCTTAAAGCCCAAGGCTCTTTACCCTGAAATTGCAGCTTTTCTTCCCAACCCCTACCCCAAAGATACGGGCATCATCTAAAGCTCCGCCCAGCTTTTTGGGTTGGGTTTCCCTCAGCTTCAAACTAGCCTGCAATAGGTAAGGCTCACACACTTGAGGGGCAAAGGGGGGGATCCCAAAGCCCTGAGCCCTATAATCCCCAAAGCTTAGATCCTAAACCCGGAAACCTGAACCTTAAACCCTGAACCATGAACCCTAAACCTTAAAACCTCTTTACAGGCTTGGATGCCCCGGGTCTTAGTGCAGCGCAGAAGAAGAGTGAATCTCATCATCTTGATAAGAAAGCCCCGAATCATAATCGTAACCCCACCCATATATAGCACCATGATACGCTGGAGAATATTTGTTATTGGCAATTAGGGGGCTGGGGGTGTTGTTTTTCAGGAGGGGACTAGAACGAACATGACAGTCTGGTTCTTCCTCCCGGGATGATTGCGCATGGTGACACCCAACTCCCACCTTGAATTGAAACGTCAGGTTGCTGCTCTACCTGTAATCCTAAACCCAAGAACCGCGTTGCGGCATGCGGAAGCAGTGAAACCTAGGTCCGAAACTGTAAAACTAAACTCTAGACCTATAAGTCCTGGACCGTCATCGGTGGACTGCGTCTGAGACCTTTGCCCGAAGATGGCTTGCTGCCGATTGGAACACATATGTTGTTCTTTAAAAAATGTATGACAGGCTCTGACTTAGTGCAAGTGGAGGTATGATTTCAAATTGACAGCTGTTGGGTGACATGCCATGAGCCGCGATGGAGGAAGCACCCCAGTGTTCAGTGTATAAGGTGTTGGGTCATACCGCCACCATATGCAGTTCGAGCAGCTTTCCTGGGGTCTGGCTGCAGAAATATGGTGAGCATAGCGCAAGGTGGAGTTCATACGGGCCCTGCGCTCCAAATACCATAGTGCCTAAGTACCATAGATGCTAAGGCGTGGACACCTACCCTACACACTATAATCTTTAAACTAAAGCTTACACCGGAACGGGAGCCTTCACGCCCTAAACCCTAAACCCCCAAACCCTGCACCCTACACCCTGGCAGCTAGTACCCAATAATCATATACTTACCCCAAACCTGTACTATATTTTCTATTACCCAATACCCAAGTACCTCATTATCAGCTCTAAACCCCAAACCCTACCCCGCTTCATGTCCAAATACCATGTCTTTGGCTATCTCATCTTTGGAGCGTCCGGCTTCCTTGGAGGCTTCCCGCATGCAATTTGCTGTTTTGGGTTCAGGGTTTAGGGTTGAGGTTTTAGGATTGAGGGTGTAGGGTTCAGGGTTTAGGTTTTGGGATTAAGGGTTTAGGACTGTTTGGGATTGAGGGTTTAGGGTCTAGGATTGAGGGCTTAGGGCTTAGGATTGAGGGTTTAGGGTATACGTTTGCGGGTTGTTTGGGCTGAGGTCACAAATACTAGAACACAAAGCCCGCAATCCTTTCATACGCCTGATCTACGGACAGTAGCTTTTTTTTGGGGAGCGGCCTTCGGGCGAGTAGCCTCTTTTAATAGGGATGCCCGAGTGAGTCGCCAAAACGGAATAGGACTATATCGCATTGCTTTCAAGGAAGAACGTAAACTTAGTTGGCTCAACCACCAAAACCCCAGACCCGCAACCTAGTCTGGATTTGATGGTTCAGGGCCTCTAGAAGTGCAGGAAGATATTCAGAACTCGCAAGACCTTGAGTCTTAACCTCAACACGTAGCATAAAAGTTGAAGTTGCATGTACAGTGCGTGGTCCAAAAACTGAAGGTCATCTAATTCTAAGGCAAGCTGGAAAATTCATGCAACGCAGAGTGCAGCAGGGGTTTAGGGTTTTCTTAGAAGAAATGTCATGGTAAGCTTTTCTTTTCTTATCCAGAAGCTGAGGGCCCGTACCTTTCATGGGAGCTAATGCGGTTAGGAATTGTGAACCTGGATTCGGCTTGATGATCATACAACCACGCCACACTTCATTTTCAACTCAGGGCAAGCGCCCCATCAAAGATAATACTGGGATCCACATTACACCCCGTCAGGATAGTATCCCTACACCGAATTTTAAAAACAACAAAAAAAGGATCCTTGGCTTCACCATCCCCACACGGGACCCATCATTGTTTGATAGGCGCCTCATGTCTCGCGACCTGGGCTCCAAATCCTACACTGCGCGTTTTCCCCGATAAGAAATCGGTAACTTGACACCTACATCTTGAAGATGTACAGTTACGAATAGCCTGTGAGCCCCCAACCGATCGCAAGCAAAACCTGGCATCAGGCCCTAAACCCTAAACCTAAACCCTAAACCACCCAGGCTACTACCTCCACCTGCCGCCTGCGTCCCCTTCGCTGCAGCTGCCACCGCCAGTACAGACCTCGCAGCAGCTTGCACAGCCTGCGCCTTCTGCGCTGCCGAAGACAAACGAGGATGATACAGGCCAGCAGGTCCCTCAATCATGATGTTTAGGATTCAGGGTTTAGGGTTTAGGGTTTAGGGCACCGATATTGGTACAGAAGTACAGAAGCCTCAACCCTAAAGCCTAAGGAGAGACCAGTCTTTTGGCCTCAAGAAGGGGTGCTTGTTTTTTCATAGGGTTTCAGGTTCAGCAAAAAGGGCGTTTAGGGCTTAGGGATCCTAATAATGGAGAATCAAACCAACAGAACATGGGAAATCAAATGGAAGCTCAGAGCCTTTTGGATTTAGCTTACGTTAACCCTAAACCCTACACCCCGAACCCTAAACCCACCCCTAAGCCCTATCCGGAATTGACCGGCTTCATCCTAGACTCTATAAACCCTAAATGCTAGTTTCCCAAAATAGGGGGACCCCAACATCGACCCCAATATACTAGTATTCTTAGTATGGGGACCCCAGAAAAGTATCCCTGATTTTAGGAAACCCCCAAACGAAGTACGCGCTACAGTCAGACTCTGTGAGCCCCACGCTTTCCACATATACACGTCTTGGAGGATTCAAAACGATGCGGTTCCCGTTCTCATACTAGAATCTTCCTTAAATTGACCCCCAAGAAGGGACCCCTAGTGTTTGTTCCCACCCGAAGGCTCCAACCTTAAGCCGTGTTCCCTCAAGGGCAAGACACGTCAGCTGGCCTTTCACCAGACTTCCGCTGTCGGCCTCTTGACCATGTGCCACCCGCTGGACATTGGCTGGGTTTGGGGTTTCGATTGAGCGTGGAAGGTTAAAGTTCAGGCTGCTACCACAAAATCCTGGACCCCAGACCGCAGACTACTTGCTATATAGCCATCTAACGATATCTCAACTTACTCCTTAATATCAGCCCGGTTGCGCTTTGGAGATCATGGTTTGGGGCTTTCAGGCCCTTAGGATTTAGGGCCAGGATTTTGGGGTTGAGGGTTAGTGGTTCAGGGTTTAGGACTTATGATCTATAGGATTAATGTTTTGGGTCGCAATCCCTAAATCCTGAACGCTATATATGTACACATACATATATACACACATATATATATATAAATCCTGAACACTCTCCTTATAACCCTAGACCCCCAGTTCTTCTCCATCAAAAGCTGGCCCCAAGCCCCCGAATTCAAGGATCCAAGAAACGCCAACAAAACATAAGCCCTTCCCCTAAGGGTCCAAGGACCCAAATAATCGGATATTAGGGCCCAAATACCATTAATACTATAGTATTTGGGCCCTGAAACCCTATTATTTGGGTTTTGGACTTTTAGAGTTCATTATGCTGGGGAAAGTATGATTCGTATTTGGAGAGGATCCGTGAAGCAGACACCCCGCGTCTTTATATCCTTTAAGACAAAGATTCCTGATTGCGGAACCTCTTCCCTGAACCTAATCTCTGGTTCCTACCCCTTGCACCCTGAACCTGTGCATCCCCACAAATCATATCTCTTCAAAGCATCATAATAAATAACACAAAGCCACAACCAACCCCCATGTCCCTATGTTCCCTTGTGTAACCTCATAACGATTCCCTTTGTAAAGCAGAATGGCCCTGAGACCCAAATCCTGACCCCTAAGCTCTGCTACCCAAACTCTGATCCCCAAAGCCCTAGCCCTAAGCCCCGAACCCGACGTCCAAAATCCCCAAACCCTAGAGACTAAACCCTAGATCCCTAATACCAAGCCCATACTCCCCGAGGTTCGTTATCAACCTGGACGGACCCCTCGGCGAAGCCAGGCGTCTTCATGCGGTGCGGGAGCTTGCAAAGGCGTCGCCAGGATCACATGGAAATGGGATGAAGTATGCCGCTTTTCCCTCGTCCGAACTCGCGGGTTATGGAATGACTGACCTATAAGTCAGGGGAATGAAGGAATGGAAAATGACCCAAACTATTATGTTAGTGTGGCTTATGTATTGGCTACTATAGGTGCTCCCAAGCAACCAATATAGTAAACCTTAAGCCACTCTAGACTTGAAACTGAAACCATGAACCCTAAATCCCTGAACGGCACAGCTCGCTTCTTGAGTGCGATGCCTGTGCCTACATCCCTAAACCCTGTCAGGCAGAAACTGGCGGTTGGTTAGCTAGGAAACAAGGAATGGATCCTTATATTAGTCTCTACAGTATATAAGCTTTCCATTTTCTTCCCTTCCTTCTTTCCCAGCTAACCAAAGGCCAGTACCTGGACCCCCAAGGTATGTAGAATAAATGGCCCTTTGGGCTATATTTAGGGGTTTTGGGCCATTATTTTACCTACTTTGGGGGTTTAGGTAAATCCCTAAACCTCACATCCCCAAACCCGATAGGTCGGGCTCCATGGCCGCTACCAGTTCTGGCCCGCAGTGTCGGCCCACGACGACCCAACGCTGGCCAAGGTGCATAGGGGCTAAGTAAGGGTTCTAGGGACACCTATGTAGGGCCAAAGTAGGGGTATAGATAGTGATACATAGGTTTAGGATGTGGGGTTTAGGGTCCTAAAAAACGAGCGTACTTGAGCGCCAGATGGAAAGGAACATGGACAATGACGTGGAAACCGCGCTTGTATAGGAAGGTTATGCAGATGGAACACAAGTGGATTCACAAACATCATAGTCCTAGATTCCTAGATTCCTTGAAGTATAGGAAAGCTCGAACGGACTTGATCACTTTGGTAAGCCCTAAACCCTAAACCCACATCTCCCCAGTAGGATGTTGCAGTATGTGCAACCTGCGCTTATCTAGCGTGTAAGGTTTCGAGTTTAGCCCTCATATATCCCCAGCCCTTTTTTTTAAGGGCCGTCCGTTTTGAGAAGCTCCCATAGACCTATCATAATGATACCAAACCTATCCAAGCGATACTGAGTTGAAAGGGGCGAGTTATGTATCACATCCGTAGGAACCGTAATTGAAGACCCACCTCTCCCAATCATGATGGTATGTGAGCTCGAGCTAGACTTGCTAAGTAGGATTGCCGCCCTTTCAAGCCGCGTGTCTTCAAGGCGTAGGGCTGTATGTGGGCTTGCGCGCAGAGTGTGAGTAGTATGCGGCCTTGGTGGCGTTTACGGGTTGCTGTTAAGGAACTTAACTTAAGTTACCATCTGGGTATAAATCGTAAATAATATGGTTTCCCCACAAAAAAGTGTACTTTATATTCAGTCCCTTAACAGCAATCCAGTTTACCGTTCGTTGTTTGCAGGGTGTGATTCAGGGGTTTACGTTAAACAGGGTTCAAGGGATCTTCCCCGCTCAAATCATCCGGCCCCAGAATTTTGCCAAGATGTTATGACGCAGGGCTCACGTGCTATCTTCCTTCATGGGGGTTGTTTATGGTCCGTCGGCCCCTCGCCTTTGTGAGAAACCCTCATTTTCCCGCAGCCTTTGAGCGTTCAAGCTTCTCACCCTCAGCGAAGCAGAGGCTGGCCGAGCATTTCAGATGTTTTTAGTAGAGTTGAATTTTACCCTTGGCATCCTACCTAGACCTCCAGACGCAAGGTCTAGGTAATAGGCCAAAATCCATGCTTATTCATTGACTTTAGGGCCCAGAGTGGGTATGCTTTGTCAACTTGAATGCCCATGGATATTTTAACTGGGGCTGAGAGTAGCACTGCTGAAGAAGGATCTGGCAGCACATTCTTTTTTGGGCCTGATGGGGTTCATTGGGCTTGGATATGTTTTGACCAGAAACGGGGCTGTTAAGTGGAGATTCCTGAGGAATGTACAGGCCCGGCACCTGAACCCTAAACACTAAACCCTAAACCCTTAAACCCTAAACCCTTAAACCCTAAGCAGTGTCTTTTCAGTACTGCCTGCGTTTCGTTTTCAAAGCTACCTCGATGGGAGACCAGTACGGCAGTCCCATATTTGGTTTCGTAGCTGTCTTGAGCTTACCTGGAACACCTTAGGGGTACTTGGAAATATTTTTCCTTTTTGCGTACTATAATCCCAAGGAACAGCAAAAATTGTCATTTTTACTGTGGTTCCAAGTTCACCATAGACACGCCCTTGCTGCACCATGTAACTTTCAAGCCGAAACAAGTAATCAAGGCCTCGGCTCCTACCGCACAGGGAGTTTACCCCCTAAGGGTCCAAGGACCCAAATAATAGGGTTTTAGGGCCCAAATACCATTAAGATTATAGTATTCGGGCCCTAAAACCCTGTTATTAGGGTCCTTGGACCCCTACGGACCTCTTGATAAGGGTTTGCCACACAAGAGATCAGGAGCGTCGCGGCCATGGCCTGCGAGCAACTGGTTTTGGAGAAGGAGCGGCGGGACCTTTCAGACGGTCTGTTACAGTTTCTCTAGTAACCCCCATAATACCACCCCGCAGGTTGCCCATCAACTAACGTTATTCAAGGATAATTAGGGCTGATTAAGGTCATTTAGGGGGAACCCTGGGACGGGGAGCATAGAAGGGGTCGTTAGGAGAACCCATGAGCTTGGGGCTTCGGGGGCGGGAATTTCGCCCAGTCTGGGTTTGAATGACTTTAACAGTATGCACGTCTTTCCCGCCAGTTCACGAGTTATTGTTCTCTTTTTGAGAATGATTGCATTACTAGGAGCATAGTGCGAGCCTTTTCGTCATCTATTTCTCCTCCATTGACATGCGCAAGCAGCTGCTGTGATGCAAGGCCGCGTTGTGGATTGCCCGTCGCCACCAGGTGCGAATACCTACACCGCAACATTTTGAAGGGAGTATGGCGCGCTGGTAGAGGGATTCTAGTAAGTATATTGGGAGTGATGAGGGTCGCATTTAGGGGATCACGGAGGTTGCATGAGGGGGTGCTGGGGCCCATGGGTGTAAGTAGCACCTCTTCTGATTCAGTGCTTGGATGTGGGAATGTCACCTTGCGAAGCAAGGTCTCGGAAAAAAGGTTCCTGACGGAACATCTTCGTGGCAGGTATAGTCGATTTTTGGACTTGCCTTCCTTGGGAGAGCTCCCATAGCGTCTTGGTACAGTGTAAGCCAACGCTGTGACAGTTCGGATCTACAAAGTTTTGGGGTGAATAGAAGCCCTGCCCATTCTTGTTAGCTGAGCTTAGGCTCCAAGGTAGCTGAAAACTGGCGCATGGCTTTTCACGTTCCCACATCAGGTCAAGTGTAGAGCATTCGCCCATCGCCATAGAGACTCTAAACCCCGAAGCCTTGCGGACCAGCCTCGAACTGGAAGTCGGCATGTGGGGGGTTGTCACAATTATGGTGCCTGTTGGGTCCCAAACAGAATACGGCACCTACTACTTACAGTTCCTGGACTCTTGAATGTATGCAGAATTATAGCCTTGTTGTTGCTGTTTTTTGGGTGGTTCAGGGCTATGATATACATATTTTTCCGGTGCTTATAAACCCTAAACTCTAAACTCTAAATCGTATAGGTGCTCAAGAGGGAACCGACCCAAGTGCTCCTATGTAGTTCCTCTTTTGGTCTGTTGTGTTTTTGTTAGGGCTTAGGAATTAGGGCTTTTAATATACTACTCAAGAAGGAACTACGTAGGAGGGTCTGGGTAGTTTTGACAACCTACACCATATCACATCCATGAGCCCTAAACTGCAAACCCTAGTAAGCCCTAGCCCTATACCTTAAGCCTATTTCCCAAACCCTATGGGTTTAGGCTTAGGGTTTTAGGGTTTAGGGTCTAGGGTATACCCTAAACCCTATACCCTCAACCGCATGGCTCGGACAGACAGTGATGGACGACTACGAGCGACAGAAGCTGTCGCAGCCTCGGGTGTGAAGTCTGCCAGACACGACTTTTAAAGGGATTTTAATTTAATGGGAACCCCACAACGGGGAACCCCAAGAATATGTTAGGACTATCCTAGGAATATACCTACCGGGCCCACATTTTCTGTCATATTCTTATAGCCTTGGGGTTCCCATTTTACTTCCTTTAACTTGAAGGGACCCTGGAGTTAGGTAGTAGAGTTCCCCTCATAAGCCCACGATACCCGTATTGTAAACCTTTATAAGTAGGGTACCTAACCCGTTAGCAACCCTAGGGTCCCACAAAGCCTCCGAGAAAGCAAATCTACTGATCATGCGTGCCCATTTCTGCGGCCTTAGAGTACGGATTCGGTTTGAGGAGGAATAAGGGGCAAGCCTTCTAAAGATCATTCTAAGTTCCTGCAAAGATACACGCTAAGAATTCCTTGACAGACCTCTGATGAGTCCGGTTATGGTCCGCTCTACACCACCAGATACTTCCAAAAAAATCATAGGCCCGACCTCCTTCCGCCAACTGGAACCATCAAGCTGGGATGAGATTGCCCGAGTTGCCTTTACAAAGACAGGCCTCTGTAAAGAGGACAAGCAAAACCAAAAATCCGGCAGTAGCCATCCAACGTTATGCAGGGTGCCTCATCTGATCCGTGCCATAATCTAAACTCCTGAAAGAGGTTAGATATAAATATATTGGATTAGAAAGGGGAGTATGAGAGTATGATAGGGGTCATTAAGAGGGATACTAAGAATTTAGAGTTTTGCTCACGTGGTTGCATGACTGAGAGATCAAACTTATCTTGATCGCCTTGAAACCAGGTGTGGCCAAAAGAAGGGGCATGGCAGCTGTTGTTCTTGTGGGATGTGGAGGAAGATCACATGGTCCCTAAATCCTATACTCGGAAATTTATTGCACAGTTAGGTGTGGCCATGATGTTTGGGGAGTTGGGTAGACGGTCTGAGTTCGAAGCCCCGTGTTTAGGTCGGTCTACGTGATTTCAAGCCTTTAGGGCCTAAAAGGTGTACAGAGTACCTTGGGTGCCTTATGTAGTTACAGTGTGTAACATGCGTCAGACAAAGGGCTGTGTATCTATTCGCATTGGATTTAGTGTCCATCTGTTACTGAGTTGGGGGAGTATCCAACCTAAGCCCTAAACCCTTTAGGGGCCTATAGGTCTACTGTGCACGGTTTGATGTTTATGGATGCACCGAAAGAATCCCAAAATATAAAGCATGAAAACAATACCACATGTGTAGTATTCTATTTGGGGATGCTGTGGTACCCAATATAGAGTAAGATTATAGCCTCTTTTGGGGTATAGTATTTTATATGAAGGAATATGAGCTTACCAGGTTCAACCACCAAAGAAACCGTTATTCACATGGGATGACATGCGATAGGTCTACGGTGTACTGGTTGGGGTTTACTGCCTAATCCACTCCCCTAGTGCTAACCCCCCTCATATCAAGTATTCCCAATATATTACAATGTACCACATAATAGGAGTCTTTGATATTAGGGGCTGGGGGGGCCTGAGCCCTAAACCCGAAACCATGTGTAATATATGGGGGGGGGGTCCGGCACCAGAGCCATTGTGCACTTCTGCGAGCTGTGCTGCTGGCAAGGTTGCCCTCTTTCAGATGAGCTATAGTGTAAACTCCTTAAGAGGGGGTTTATATGGGGGATTGTTTTGGGTTCAGGGCTCAGGGTTTAGGGTTTAGGGTCTAAACGTCTAAACTCCTTGAAGGGGGGTATTTAGGGATTATATAGGGTTTAGGATTTAGGGTCTAAACTCCTTAAAGGGGATTGTATAGGGATTTTGTAGGGTTCCTAGTATAGGGTTGATTGTGGGGTTTACTAGGAGTTTAGACTATAGCTCAGATGGGTAGATCAGATGCCCAAATCAAGTACTATTATTATTAGTACTAAGATTGTTTACTACTAGTATTATTCTTAGCATTGTTCGTACTATTTGTCTCATTAATACTACTCGTTTATTGTTTCTTCCAACTTTCATTTCTGGGCTTTCAAAAATGCGGGCATGCTGACAGCAAGGCCGACAGGGACCACATATAGTTCAAACTCAGAGTAATCTCTTTAGGGTTGAGGGTTATCTCACTCAGGGAGCCGCACGGCAGCTGCTGATGAGGGGTGTCATCGTGACGAGTGCCCTTGCTGCCACTACATGAGTGTTCGCAGCAAAATCAGGGTCGCCTGATTTAGACCAGCGATACATTGGAATCCCTCTCATGGGGATGCAAAAAAGCAACCTAGTAGGTTGCGAAGCCTCCTGGCCCCTGAACCCCAGAACTCTACACCCAATCAGAAGGCCTTAGCGGCATAAATCTGGTAGTTTCCGCAACTAAGCAGTCCCCCATGCCCAAAATGTAAAACATGTCGCAAGATAGAAGGTCTCTTATGAACAGGGTTAAGAGATTTCTGAGGGAATATCTAATAGCAGGAGTCCTCGACGAGTCCTGGTCCGGTGTTGTTAAGTACTTTGCAGGGTCAGGATTGGGGGTGTGCAAGGGATCGGAATATTCAGAGATGCCAGTGTTTGACAAGCATCTGAGGGTTCCTGATGCCAGCTAGTGCGACATAACACGAAATGCTGGGAAAATCATGTTGCGTGCGCTGCAAGTTGAAATTTCTCAAAAAATAATAGTACCTTAGCTGTCGCTTTCTGCCCTGCAACCAAGCGCATGCAGACCGTGCACCATCTAGACATAGAACAACACCAAAGCCACAACCTTCAGACCTGCAACTTACAGCCTAAGCTCTAGTCCCTTTAGAATTTCCATAAGAATTTGCTACGGAAGTTGCATCCAATCCGAATAAGAGAGTTCAAAGCCAGGAACCCTGATGGTCGTGATGAGCCTGAGCGACCCTCAGGGTTTAGGAATTTTGGATTCAGGGTGTAGGGACCAGGGAGGAAAGCCATTGAGGTCATCAAGGCTGTCCTAACAGGGGGTTATCAAGGAATGTGTGATAGTAGAACAGACCTGTGTAAGGGGTAGTCAGTGGGATTAGAGTGGTCCTGTGATGATTATTAGAGCTACATTGGGGTTTACAGGCATCGCAGAGGCAAGGAGTTTGCGGCGTATCCTGACCTGAACACATCCTTGTGCACTTGCTGCCGTCTGACAGTCCAGCTGCCGAGAGATGTATATGTTAGGTGGACCCCCCACCCAGTAATAGTGACTATAATGGATGATAAGGATTATATCAGGGTCCTCTCATATTCCTATTATACCACTATTACAGGGTGGGGGGTCCTCCCAATGTATATGTTTCAAAACAACATGTAAGCACTCTGGCATTTGATTTGCAATCCCCACGATGGCGATCCACGGCAACTGCCGCTGGGCCTGGAGTCTTGTGGAGCACGTTGAGAACTAAACCTTAAACCCTAAACCGCATCGCAGCATGACAGCGTGTGCCGCACAAGGACATGGTGCAAGCTCCCTGATAATGGACATATTAACCCTACTAGGGTTTAGGGTTTAGGGTTTACACAGTAACTTCCATTTTATTTTCCGTTATTCCACTATAACCCCCAATATAGACCCTATTTTAAGATTGTGGGCATATAAGGAGTCTATAACCCCAATATACTATAGTAGTTTCCATTTTCTTTTCCATTATTCCCATATAACCCCAATATAACCCCAATATACTATAGCAGTTTCCATTTTCTTTTCCATTCTTCCCATATAACC
>CAJNIZ010017402.1:47932-91915 GCA_905231905.1 Symbiodinium pilosum
TAGGGCTTAGGGTTTAAGGTAAACCCTAAACCCTTAGGGTTTAGGGTTGCGGTTTAGGGTTTAGGGTTGAGTTGAGGATTTAGGTTTTAGGGTTTGGGGGCTGAAGGTTTAGGCTTCAGGATGGGCTTGTAGAGTTTAAGGTTTACGATTTTAGGATTTTAGAGTTTAGGGTTTTAGCGTTTTCGGGTTTGGGGTTTCAGGGTTTAGCATGAGATGACTGTTTACACGAGGGTTCTTCAAACTACAACGCGCTTTCTGGGGCATGGTTTGGGGGCCGAGGATTGGGATTCCACGAGGAATGTGTAAGGTCTATAGGGCTTAAGGTAGAGGACTCACGGTTTAAGGTCAGGGTTGCCGAGTAGACGGGCAATGGTAGGTTCAGGACTGCCTTGGATGGTGTTATAGGGATAAATTATAGGGGGGTTAGGGTAGCTTACATGTCCCACTTCGAAAGGCCTTTGCAGGTGCAAGACTTAAAGGGATGCCTGGGGGGCTTAGGTTTATAGTCCCCCTTAAGTAGATAGAATATGGCTTTGGGTATATTATAATAAGATCCCCATATACTCCATATTCTATCTACTTAAAGGGGGCTAGAGGGTGCTAGGATCACACTCAACGGGTTATGGGAAGGCACGGGGTTGGGGGCCAAGAGCTGTCATGCTAATGATGGTACGTGCAGACGTGGCATTTTGAGGGGTGGTAAAGCAGCGATCCCATTTTTCAGGCTTAAACAAGCTGCTCACAACACCGGAAATCCACATGTTCATGGCACAGATTGTGAAAAAGGGCTGAGGATCCGGGCAAGGGGATCAGGTTCTACATGTTGGAAGCCATCCCTGGGGCTCTACGTCTACCAAAATTATCAAGATTGGCCCCTATCGTCTCTAAATAATAGCTAAACCCTAAACTGGAGCCTTAAGGCATGTGTATCTTGTTGATTTGCATCCCGTTGACTGTGACGAGCGTTTCGAAACTGACCTTGACTGCGCCAGGCATCCCGAAACTTAGTGGGTTGCTGTTAAGGAACATAAATTCAGTCACCATGTAATGGATGTGTGTATACGTATATATGTGTATAGCAATCAATATGGTTCCCCAGTATGCAGTTCCTTAACAGCAATAGGGGCTGGTCATTATTTCCGGGAAGTCTTCCTAGAAAGCAAACATGATCCTTTATCAGCGGTATTTACGTGAACCCATACCTCACGAGAAGGAAACCCCGGTGACAGCGCAACCATGGTGGGCTTTGCGGTTATAGATCACTTGGACCCCAAAAGTAGCTAAAATACTGGTGCCGAACCCATAATTGGAGCCCTTGGGTTCTGAGTCTGCATGTTCTGACGATCATGTAGACCCTGAGCACGAACCCCTGAATCCTCATATTGCGGGGGTCCCAGCTAGGCTTAGGATTTAGGATTTTAAGATTTGAAGAAAAGGTTTGTAACACCTGCAATATGTCTGAAGGTTCATGGGCAGGTATGGTTCAGATAAGGTAACGGGGTTAGAGGTCAACTGAATCAGGCGCGCACATACTTACTCCATGCCCGGCTGTCATCTCCCCATGAAGCTCTGAACACCAAACGTCTTCAACTTTAACTCTCGGCCTGAAGTCCGAAAAATCCTACGCTGAAGCCTATACACCCTAAACTCTAAATAAGAGCTGTTCAAACCAATCCAAGAGAAATCCTGAAAGAAAGGTTTGACCACCATACTCTTCCCATAGTCTCCATAAATTGAACCCTAAACCCTAAACCCAAACCCTGTGGTCCCAAGGATCCCATCCCAGAGTTTCTAAAAATCCCGAGTTTCTATAGGGCTTATGGGTGTTAGGGGTTTAGGGTTCCCGGAGGGTCCAAGTACCCAATAATAAGGTACTTGGGGTTTAGGGTAATAGTAATTGTAGTACAGGTTTTGGGGAAGTATATGATTCTGAGGTATTTGGACTCTTAGGGGCTTAGGGTTTAGGGGTTGCAATAGGGGTTAGAATAGGGGCAATATAGGGATAATGGAAAAGAAAATGGAGGCTACTCTATGACAGTAGGGTATATCCGTATCATCTCAGAAAGGGGCGTAGGAGGAGCTGGCGATGGCGGAGCCGCAGCCAAACGTCTTGAACTTTGCATCCTGCGCTAAGGAAAAGCAAGAAAAGGTTCAGGGTTTCGGGCACGTGGTCATACTGTTAGGCTTGAGCCTTCCTGAAAAGTCTCTGCAAAATGACATACTATGGAATCATTGACCCTCGACTGTTTCAGGCATCTGCAAGCAACTCGGCCCTCTTGGCCAGCGCCTGTGCGCTCGTGCAACCAGGCGTAGCCTGAATGTAGTCCAAAACCTGACGGCAGATGCTCCCGTGATCCTGGGTGCGCTTCGCGTTCGCCGCAACAACCAACTTAGGAGGGGTACCGTGCACGAGGTAGGACTGCTCCTTGAAAGGTTTTTTGAACTTGATGATCTCCTGATCGATCACGATTGCCTCAGTGGCAGGCTTGGCGTCCTGGAGGGCCTCAGGCTCTGGAGCTGCCTGCTTTTTGTCCACTTTGCGCTCGGGAACCGTCTTCTTCGCTGGAGCAAGCCCTATATGCCCCTAGATAGCCCCCACAACTCCTGAGTACTCTTCAAACTTTGTCAGCATGCAGCAAGGGTTAGCGCATGAGCAGTGCTTGTCGCCCATGCATTCGCTTCAGGGTTTCAAGTCTAGGGGTTCAAGGTTTAGGGCTTAGGATTTAGAGTTTCAAGTCTAGGGGCTTCATGAACAGCCGCCTTACGGGTTTGTGCGGGAATCAGTTAGGACTCTAGAAGCAGCCTCCTTTAGAGCTTGGCGGAATACTACTCCATGGCGCATGAGGGTCTGCAAGGTTCAACGTTGCAGCCAAACAACTGGGTTGCTGCTAAGGAACTTAAATCAAGTTACCATAATGGGCATATACAATACTTAATAGGGTTTCTCCCAATATAGTAACCCAAGTTAAGTTCCTGAACAGCAACACAGACAAGGGATGGTCAGCACTCCTTCTGTCGGAATCCGGCATGAAGTGCTGGAACTTTGGGCTGGGCGATTTTGTGCTTGGTCAAAGGTCCGAAGCCCATGGAGGAGAAACAACAGGACTACCTGAACCCAGGAAGTATGCAAAATAATTGCCCCTTAGCCTAGCGTTAGGCGCTTTCGGCTATTGTTTCACACATTTTTGGGGGTCCAGGTATTCTTCTACGTACACTTTTGAGGTCAGGGTTTATGTTTAGGGGGTGGCAGGAGGGTGGAGTGGGATATTTTGGGAGGATTCGACCCAAAGGGTGCATGTAGAAAAAAAGTATATGCTTAGGGACCAAGGGGGTTCCATATACCTACTTTGAAGCCCAAGTATATACTCTATGGCTGCATGGACCCTCTTGGAGAAGAGGCAGTAAACGCACCGGAGCCTACACGTGTCACATGTGCACGTATGCCCTTAGGGTGGCTTAGATGACTTTAGGACCCCCCCTAAAAGTTAAACTTTTAGCCTCCTTAATATAGAAAGTAGGGAACCCAAAAAGTTAAAGTCCTAACAGCCAGGCAGAAGACAGCCAAGGTGGGGTTGTTCTCTGCGCGGCTCTACGCCATGTCGTTGCTGATTAATCCAGAGGCTTCAAATTGTTGACAGCCCAACGTAGGTACCATCCAAATAACTATTGAGGCTACTGTAAGCGTTATTCGCAGAGTTATTGCGCCCAGGTAAGTCTACAGATCCTCGAATAGTCGATAATGCGGGCACCAAGAAAAAGCAGCGAAACCCAAACCCTTGGCACCAATGGGTAATTTCCAAGATTGGGGGTCGCATCCTCCCAAAGCATCCATGTAGCTATTTAGAGTAAATACTTGGGCACAACAGTAAGCATATGGGAAACTCTTTGGGCCCTAAACCCTAAGCCCTGGAAACCCCAAACCCTACAGCCCGTAAACCCTAAACCCTAAACCCTAAACCCTGCAAACCCTAAACCCTGTAATCCCTAAGCTCTACGCAAAAACCCTTTTCCTACATGGACCCTTAGGGCCTGAGGATCAACAGTGGGTCCCAGTCTTGAATCCTTACTTGCTACAATTGCTGTACTACCACCGGAACCCCAAAAGTATGCCCCACATTTTGGGGTGTAGGGTTTAGGGCTAGGGTTAAGAGGCTGCCTGAACCCTAGAAGTATGCAGAATAATGGTCTTCTAGGCTATTGCTATGGGTTTTGGGCTGGTGTTTTACCTACTTTTGCGTCGTCCAGGTAGAGCTCATACCCAAAACGGGCCCACAATATTGAGCACAACTTGCACAGCAGAGGTTACAATCCTTCAGGTATCCACTATAATCTCCACGTGACCTCAAAATATCGCTAGGGTCCCGGCCAATACTCCTGTTTTGATAACGCGAGAGTGCAAAAAATCACGCATGTAGCTGTGACAGCCAGATCGATCAAGCCCACTCGGAATCACCGATTCGATCCTCGAAAACAGACAACCAAACCTGCCAACTGAGTTTAAAACCGCCCTATATACCTAGGCCCTCCATCTCCCCTCTACCCTAACCATATTCCCCCATATAAGGGTCCAGGGCGGATCCTGGTACCCATTATTTTGAGGATTCAAGGCTATCATGAGTATTGGGAAGCGTAGAAAGTTTCTTCAACAAGATAGTCTTGGAAGGGAGAAAGAGAGGCGACCTAACCTTGAGCTAGCCCATGTCCTAAGCCACTCAACTTAAAACCCAGCCTAAACCACAAGTTTAGGGTTTATAGGGTTACAGTTCCCTACCCCACGGTCCTCGATGACGCCGTCCTTGCCGACCTTCACCTTTCGCTTGCGCTTCGAATCTAAACCCTAAAACCTGGATAGTAGCTTCCATTTTCTGTTCCACAATCCCAATATAACCCCTACAGAAACCCAATATAACCATCCCTAAACCCTGAACCCTAAATCCCTAAACCTTAGAATGCTGAAGCTCGTGAAGCCCTAAGCGCTGTAACGTGCACGCCTTGGGCTCTGTACGTAGAATGCTGTGAGACGAGCCTCCAAAAGTAGCCTTGAACCCCTCGAACCCATAAAATGGACCACAGTTTTTTTTTTCAGCGCCTCTTTTATCCGTAGGGTTTAGGGTTTAGTGTTTCGGGTTTAGGGTTTAGGTACAAAAACTAGTCCGTATTCCCCGCACTAGAACTACACGCCAAAACCCTATTATTGAATATGTCCACGAATATTAAAGGTCTCTTATGGAGGCATAGTGAATATTGGGGTTGGGGTGTGTTCAATTTTCGTATGAAGGGATTGCTGCCTTTGCAATGTCAAGGGGGAAAGTACATGTCTTGATACCCATCGGGTCCATGTAGCATGTAAGATATACTGGGGCCCCCAAATAGGTATATGGAACCCTTGACCCCTAAGTATCTACTATTCCTACATGGAACCTCTACAGGAAGACTAACCAAAACATGCTTACACACGCATGAAGGCTGGAAATTGCAGATGCACTTACCCCACATCGGGGCATGGCGATCCCCTAGACCAAAATAGCCCAAAACCCTAGCTAGAACGGTCAACATTAAATGCCTAAAACCCTAAAACCCTATAATCCTAAAACCCCATAACCCTGAAACCTAAAACCCTAAAACCCCATTACTCCCTAAAACCCGAAAACCCCAAACCCTTTAAAGCCCACGATCCAGCCCCAGAACAGAAGAAGATCACTCTACGGGCCCCTGGGGAGATCTAGAATGTGGTGACCTCGGTTTGGCACCTTGCTCAGAGGGTCCATGTAGGAACATAATATAGGGTTTAGAGGATTTAGAGTTTAGGGTGTAGGGCAGGTTTAAGGGATATACTTAGGGCCCAAAGGGGTTCCCATAGTACCTGCGTTTGGGCCTACCAAGTACGTATTACATGGCTGCATGGGCCCTTAGGGACTATTGAACCACCCGGAAACGTTCAACTTGTTACACCTTATAGCTACCCGAAACCCCTCAAACGCACAACCTCGAAACCCATAAGAACCTTGAAGGGTGCCTTCTTTCTGCCAAAAACACATACGTGCTGAGCACATTACTCCGCATGAATAAGATGATGTGCATGAACGTGACGAACAACAAGAGGCCAAGTTCAATCATGGTAGCAGGAAGGACTCCTGGACTTAGGCCCTGCAATGTAATTCGTACCCAAACCTGCTTAATGTTTCACAAACAACAAAATTCAGTAACCTATATGAACTACTTTTAGTTATCTTGAAAATAATAGCAATCACGACCGCAAGCCGGAAAAATGCATGCACTTACATATGTAGATGTAGATGAAAATACTTCCTCAGCAAGGACTGTGAATGATACCTACTTGAAGCCCTGAAGTTCATAATGCTGGTGATCCTGGAATACATGCTTCCTTGCCCGTGCGGATTCTCTGTGGTGCCTACCGTCCTCTCCGAACCCTCGCATATAGTCAACAAGCTCTGAACCCCCAACCCTGAACCCTAAACCCCAAACTCCCAACCCTAAACCTTGAAACCTAAACGCTAAACCCTAAACACCTAAATCCTTACCCTCGACCTGACATCTCAAACCAAAAACCGCAACCCAAAGTCCTTAACCCTACCTGTAAACCCAATGACCTTCCGTTTTATGGGTTATACCTACTACTTCGGAGGTAACTACTTCTAGGCCCCTAAACCCTAATCCCTTAACTAATCTGTAGGTACGTGGGGCTGCAGGTAAACACTTGCCTGGAGCTTGATCACATCACCGCAGGAGGCCTGTAACGGGACTTCGCGCTTGTTAAGGAACCCTTGTGGGGTGTAAAGTGTAAGGGGGCCCCATATGTTAGGGGTTAGGGTTTGGGCTTTCGGGTGTCAAGGGTCCCCCTATAGGAATTAGGGTTGAAGGTTTAGGGTTTAGAACTCCATATAAGGCGAGTAAAGACTCCCTAAGACCTCCTCAAGGCTCCCGAAGGTCCCAGATGGTCTCCCAATATGGAGGTCCCATGTATTGATGTATTGGGTCCCCGTAGCTTGTGCAGGAGCCAAAGAACAGCAGGTTTCCTGCATATACTTCTTTTTGGGGTTCTATCCCTAATTCTTGCAGGGTAAATCGCAAAGTGGATAGGACATCCAGGGTCCAGGTACGGATTGGGGAATGTGGGGTTTAGATGATAATCTGGACGGGATTGTTGCAGCTTCAGGGTTCTCGTTTGCAGGGCTTCTCCCAGTTATGAAGTAATGTTAATGTAGAAACCCCCTCCTTGTAAGGGCCTAAATATAAGGGCCCTTATTATCATCCACATTAAGGGGAGGGGGTTTATTAATCAGGGGTCTGGGTTACCGTCTAGGGGTGGGCACTTCAGATGTTCGAGCCTTCCCAGAGCATGGCCTGCTTTTCACTGGCTCCTAGCAGGCGCTCTTGCCTCGGCTGCCAAAAAAAGTAGCGGCGGAGGACGCCTCACAATGTCTTGCCGTCATTCCCACAGACCTTCACCTCGATGTTCAAGCACTAACCGGTCATATATGAATATACACACAGGAGTGGGAGTGTTTGAAGGGACAAGGGGTGATCATTGTTGATGGAATGAAATTTTTCCAGCTATCCCACACCCTGGTAGTGACAGAGTGCAGTAAGACCTTGAGCTTTGCAACCTACCCCCTTAAACCCTAAACCCTAAACCCTTAAACCCTAAACCCTCAACTTTACCCCCTTAAACCCTACACCGGGCAGCCGCCTGCAGTATTCCATGAGCCGCATGCGCAGCCCACGGCCATGAATGAACATATGAGCTAAAGTCTGAACTCCAAGTATCCCCTGCAATAACACATATATTAGTCCCCTATGTAATCCCGTATATAGCCCCCCTTTAAGGAGTTTAGACTATAGCTCAGAAAAGTGCAAGCCCAAAGGGTCCATATGGGAATATCTAAGCCCTAAACCCGAAACCCTAAAACCAAAATCCGTAAACCCTGAATCCCTGAAAACCCTACACCCCAAATCCCGAAACCCTAAACCACTAAACCCTAAATGCTTCAGGCCCCAAAGGTCGCCCATATCAAGGGGTTAAAATAGTACCCCCCCCCCAGGGTGTTAAGGAGAAAAATAAGGACTAGATGGGGCTTAATAAAGCCTCATAGGATTCTACATCTCGAGGGGAGGTGGGGGGGGGGTACTATTATAGCCCCTTAATTTGGGGCACAAGTATATACTACAAGGCTACATGGACATTTTGAAAGTAATACTAGCGACGTCTGATCACTTGTTGATTGATGATTTTGTCACGGCCCGAATGCATAAGTTGTGTCAAGATCTCTGCATACCAAGTCTCGAGGTGAGCGAAAGCAGAAGCAGACAGCATTTGACCACGTAAAATAAGTTCGGGGGATCGCTGGAGATATGGTAGTTTCCTAAAATTGGGGACCCCAATATGAACCCCATTATACTATAGTCCTTATTATAGGGACCCCCCAAAAAGGTACCCCTGATTTTGGGAAACCCCCATATCGACCTCCTGTGTAAAATCCCAGCGGGGCCCAAAGGGAAGACGGAAGGATCCTCTTCAGAGGACTCTCCAGGTTTAGGGTTTAGGGTTTAGGATTTAGGGTTTAGGGGGCATCCCGGATCCCAGGATGATCAGGATGATCACAGTCTATAAGACGAGAGTAGCTATCAAAAGCTGTCCGGGGAAGGGGCTTCATTATTTCCCGAAATCTTGAAGCCCAAGCCCATATATACCTTCAAGCCACATTACTCCCAAAACAACATGATTCCTGTCCCCTATAACTCTCAAACCCTGACCCCTGAACCTCCAAGCCCTATTGACTCTGAACCCTACACCTTGAACCCTCCTCTACCTGCACCCTGCGTGTCCTTGCTTTTGTAGGTTCTGTCCCACATGTGTGTAGGGAACTTATAGGGCATCTTCCCAAATAAGCAAGACACCCAGGGTGTACATGAGCACTCTCCTAAAACGTAAACCCTAAGCCCACTCCCTGAATCCGAGGCCTTGCCAACAAGTGCGGAACCCACGTTCTTGTCCTGCACCAGGGATGGGGCTTAGACAGAGGACTGCACAGCGGTTGGATTCAGGGTTTTGTGTTCAAGGTTTAGGTTTCGGGCTTAAGGTTTAAGGATTGAGGATTCAGGGGGCAAATTGACTCACCATAAGGGTCGAAGTACCCGAGCTGTAGATGCGGGTGCCGCAAGCCGCAAGGCGCCTGCTGTATGTTGGGTTCGGCCCCGGGCATGATGGTAGGTATATTACGGCTGTTAGGGTCCCCATATATCAACATAATGTATCTGGGGGTTCCCCAACACTAGGGGTCCCATTTTGGGGGTCCCAATAATAAGGATTATGGTATTTTGGGGTCTATATTGGGGTCCCCTTATTTTGGGAAACTACCCTGAAAAACCACTATGACTGGCAAGGCCCTAACCCAAACCAGATTCTTGGATACCCGGATCGGTTAGGTCAGGCAGCTTGGAACCCTCAATTTTTAGTCTTATCCGTATAAATATACTATTACCGTCATTACTATCATTACTATGATTACTACTACTCTTACTACTCTTAATATCACCCCCAAATCCTACAACCAAGAGGACGTCCCTTTATCAGGTGTCCTCCTTGTCCAAGCTGCCCACGTTGCGCGGGTTGTTGAAGTGATCATGGACGACCTCATGGTAACCTCAGATTTCCAAAGGGTTGGGGTTACGGGTTGAGGGGTTTAGGGTTGAGGGTTTTTTGGGTTGAGGGTTTTAGGTTTTAGGGTTTAAGGGTTTGGGGGTTTTAGGGTTTAGGGTTCGCAACATCATCCTGGCGACCTAACCTATAGGGATCCTACAACATAGAGAATGAAAAAATGTTGGATAACCCCCACCCCAAAAAATAGGACCCTAGAACTATCATATGACTGTTAAATTTCGGCGCCTCAGCATAGGGGTTGAGATTACCAACATCAACTTAGCATTGAATTGAAACCTTGAGGAAATTTTCTGTACGCTTAGAGCCAGGTCTACTTGCAAGGTCAGGGAGACTTACTAAGTTGATTAGCAATGGAAAAGAAAATGTAAACTAGAATTCCACTGAGTATTTAGGGTTTAGGGTTTAGGGTCAGTGGGACTCGGTAAGCAGGTCAATAATGGGGACAGCTGATGGGGATAGCCGGGCTACTATATGCCTTGTCTGGGTTATAAGTATGCTTACTACGTCCGCCTGAACCTCCAAGTAGGGCACCCGAAGCCCTCAGCCCTCAACCCTATGTAAACTCTAAACCCTAAACCGGCAACCCTCAACCCATGATCCTCCAAGTAGTAACCTTAGACTGAGAGTGCCAAGGCAGGCAAAAAGCCGACCGACTTTATTTGCTAGCAGGAGGTCGAGGATGTCACTCCAAAGATCCCTCGGGCTCTAAGTCTAGAACTAAGGGAAATTAGGGTGGAAATTAGGGTGGAGAGGGGCATATACGGATATGTAGGGATGTAGAGGGATATGTAAGGCTTAAGGAATTTTTCTATACATACTACTTGGATTGGGCCCTCAAGCCTAGCACCTATACATTGGCTGATTTGATGAATGGCGAATCTACACATCTAGCCGATCTAGCCTTACTTCTACCTTGCCTCAGATGTGCCCTTGCGCAATCCCCAGGAAGCTTTAATTGTACGCTTGAGGCGGCGGGGGATTCCATCTGGTAACCTGGGCCTCTCAAACGCCACTAATACTAGCCGGCAGGAGGTATTTTGGATCTATATTGGGGTCCCCCTTACTAGGGAAAGTACTATGTAGGGTTTAGGGTCTCGGGAACTCCCACATGAAACCGGGGCAGAAGCCCTCTCAAGATGCCACCGCCCTCTATCACGCAGCCGTCTTGTGCGATGGGACTAGCTGCCTTGAGCCGCTTGCTGTAAGGCAATAGCATGTCATTCTTCCTTGTGCTTCCTGTGAGGCAATAGCATCTCATTCTTCTCTGTGCTTTCTCCAGGCCTTTGATGGATTGGCCACTGCAAAAGCAGAATCTGGGACTTTGTCGGTCGCATGATCCAACACAACTTCCGACGGACCAAGGCTCATCCGCTGAAGACTGATGGCTGCCATCTACTGTATCCATTTCTTGCGTTTCGGTGCCACCTACAGCCATTCTAAACCCCTATCCTAGGGTTCATCTCATTTTCAATGTTTCAATCTCCGCTATTGGCTTATCAATTGAGACTTTCAGCACCCTAAAGCCTGAACCCCAAACCATCTAGCTTCAGTTCTTGCGTGGATCAGGTTCCAGCTCCTCGTTTTAGGCGTGCGATTTGATATCTGGGGTTTGCAAAAGTTAGGGGGCCGTTTTGGCGGGCTTTGTAACAAGGAGCTAGTGTAATGGGGTCTACATTGACCAGTCAGTCGCTGTACTGTATAATGTTCCAATATAACCCCAATATAACCCTATTATAACCCTATTTTAACCCCAATATTACCCCAATATTACCCTAATATTATCCTGCTATTACCCTAATATATTATCGATTCAAGGCTCATAGTTCTTAAGATGAGGTGTGCGGCGCTGCATGCATGGGTGAGTGGACACTCCTTCCTGCTTTGGAACGAAAAGTGGGTCTAGCGTTTAGGGGTCTAGGCTTAGGGTTTAGGGTTTAAGGGCGGTTTAGGGTTTAGGATTTAGGACCATAAACTTGTGAAAAAAGTGGTGATCACAGTATGGCAGCACACCGAAGCCCTTCTGCGGGCGCTCCACACTTTCTTCCATGCAAGCCTTACTGAATATCTATACAAACCTTAGGGCTCCCATACTCATGTATCAACGAGACATGAGCAGCCCAACCCCAACACGGATCAAACAATTCTAGCAACACTGCTGCTTCATAAACCCTAAACCCGAACCGCTGGAACCAATTTAAATCTGCGAGCCCATAAAACTCTGTATACATGACTGTCCCTAGGACTTCTCAAACCTTAATCCCTAAACCCTTCTTCCCGGGATACATCCGTATATATTAGATGGGGATAAGGGGCCTTGTCAGCTGTAGCACAAAGGCAGGCCCTGTAGACCCTCAGCCCCTTGGGGTAGGACAGGCCTTTTCAAGGAATACAACTTTTTAGAGGGCTTGCGGTATAGGGTGTCGGGTTGAAGGTTTAGGGTGTGTGGTTTAGGGTCGAGGGCTTCGGCTTCAGGGTTGTGGGTTTAGGGTTGGGGGTCCGTAGGAATCTACCCTAAAAGGCTCCCTTAGGACACAGGACCCCACGTAGGCGGCCCAAGGCAAAACCTAAACCCCAAACCCCCTACACCAAGGTAGTCGGTCATTCGAAGCCGGAAACACCCAAGCGGATTTTGCTGTACCTTGTAGGTGGCGGACCCGATACATGTCCCTGTATCCCTAGGTGTACGTATATATGAGCCGTAGTCTACACTCCTAGTATCCCCTTTAAGAGCCCCTATAGTAGTCCCCTATGTAGTCCCTTATACAACCCCCTTGAAGGAATTTAGACTGTAGCTCATACGTTGTTGAACATCCCCCTGGGCAAATCTGCCACACCACCCTCCCTCGTCTCTAAGCTTCGGCCGCGCCGCTGCGGGTGGCCGTCACCGCAAAGCGGGGTGCGGCCAGCGGCGCGAGGCCTCGACGAGACCTGGCGCTGGAGGGTTTTGGGGTTTAGGGTTTAGGGGTTTAGGGCTTTAGGGTTTAGGGTTTTAGGGTTTAGGGTTTAGGGGTCTAGGGCTTTAGGGCTTCAGGGGTTCAGGGCTTTAGGGTTTAAGGGCTTTGGGGTTAACCCGTTTAGGCTCTAAGGAGGATGATCTGGACCTCCCAATGCCAAGTATGCTGGCCTTAACACCAACATAACGGGCTTATAGGCCGTTTTTCGAATGGGCATTTGGGAGGCCCAGGTAGGGCTTGGGGTTGTGGTTGAAGGTTTGCAGATTAGGGTCGGGGTTGAGGGTTTTGGATTGAGGGTTTCAGACTTCTACTTGAAGGTTCACGAGTAATTTGATGTGGGCTTTTACTGAAGATTACTCCTTCTGTCAGCCGATTAGGGGTACATATGAAACCACTTAGAACTAGACACTGCGGCCTGATCCAAAATTGGGAGGTCTATTGGAGGTACCCTATACCATGACTGTGCAAGGAATCTAGAGACATAATTCTGGTAACTATGTACGTACTGCAAGCTCCTACACCCTAACCCTAAGCCCTAAACCCGAAACCCTATAGTCCCCCTTATATAGATATAATATGGGGTATAGGGGGATCTGATTCCAATATACCCAGGGCCAAATTCTATCTACTTAAGGGGGACTATAAACCCTAAACCCTAAATAGTAGTTTCCATTTTCTTTTCCATTATCCCAATATAACCCCTATAACCCATATATATATGTGTATATATATATATGTGTGTACATATATATATATAGCTTGGGGTTTATTCAGGTTGGGGTTTGGGTACGGGTTTGCTTAGTTTGGAGTTTAGGGGCTTTGGATTTAACCTTTGGGGCTGGAGCCTGGGTTGAGAAGTGGGAGTTTCGGGCTTATAGTCCCCCTGAAGTAGATAGAATAATTATGGGGTATATGGGAGTCTTTTTATAATAGACCCAAAGCCATATTCTATCTACTTAAGGGGGACTTTAGAGTTTGCGGCAAAGTGTTCCGGGTTCAGGTTTGGGGTTTGGGGCATGTATTTGGTAATCTGGACTTGCAAGCTTGGGACCCTGAGCCCGTCGTGTGACAGTTATGGGGACCTCATTGTACCAGATACTCTCTATCCATCGCATTTGGCAGGTTTGTAGGGGTCCTACAAGAAAGCAGTATGTACCGTATGTATACATTATTGGGTAGAGGCCTTCAAGCCGGTGGGGGCTTGGTAAACGCGAGAATCGGACTCATGATGATGGTTTTAAAGTTTCAGGGCTAGGGTATCGCTAATTGGAAGGTCAGGGATCGACTTAGTAAGTAGGCGAATACAATCTATGGATTAAAACGGATAGTTGTACACTTGCCAAGTCTCCTCGACTCTCCACATGGACCTAGACTCTACCCCTCAACCCTAGACCACACCCTCAGTGTCCAATTGCCCACGCATCATATGAGCTACATTCTTAGCTCCTTAAAGGGGAGTTATATACTAAAGTATTAGAAGGGTATTGGGGGGGATACTAGGAGTTTAGACTGTAGCTCACATACTTTCACAAGCCCAATCACAGGCCCATAGTCCGGATCGAGGCAACAGGTAGGGAGCTTTTTCGGGGCCCATGGTTAAGACCTTAGACCCTGAGCCCCTAAACCCTAAACCCCAAGCCGCTAAACCCCTAAACCCCTAAACTGCTAAACCCTGAATGGCTATGTTAGGGGCCCATGGTTAGCACCGTGGAATACCCCAAGGGTCCAAGTACCTAATAATCATATACTTGCCCAAAACCTGTACCATAATTGCTATTACCCAAAACCCAAGTACCTAATTATTGGGTACATGGACCCTTTGGGATGCAAAAGAGCTGTTCTCAAACAGGACCTCGATGCAGAATGATCGAGCTCCACGGTTTGCATCCGCAGCTCCTTCTCGAAAGGGGGGGGGGATTAGGGTTTAGGGTTTGGGATAGGGGGGGGGGTTAGGGGGTTTAGGGTTTGGGATTTNNTTTAGGGTGTAGAGTTTTAGGGGTTTAGGGATTAGGGTTTAGGGTTTAGGGAGTAGGGTCGAGGGTCTAAACTCGTTAAACTGGGGCTGTATAGGGGGTTATATAGGGAACTACTATAGGGGTTATTCAGGAGGATGCTAGGAGTCTAGACATTGATTTGCTATTCCTTTAGTTAGCTGGGAATGAATGGAAGAGACATTGGAAACTACAATTTAACGTATAGGGTTTAGGGTTTAGAAGGAATGGAAAGAAAATGGAAACTACAATTTGGGGCGCATAGGGTTTAGAAGGAATCCAAAAGACAATGGGAACTATGATAATGGGTTATTTAGGGACTACTATAAGGATCCACTCCATCATTCCTAGCCAACCAAAGGCCAGTATCAAACAGAGCTTTGGGGTTCAGGGATGTTGGCATAGCTCAGGCTGAAGCAATTTTAGGGCCTAGAGTTGAGAAATTGTGGACTTTGGTTCAGGGTTGGGGGTACCTTGATCTTAATCAAGGTCCCTCCGCAACAGGTCGTGTAACTCAAAGAGCTTTTGCATTTTAGGGTGTAGGATTGAGAGTTTAAAGGTCAGGGTTGCATCGCTAATGGGGACGTCGATCGAAACTTGTAGACGAAGATTCTAAACAACAATCAGAGCCGCATATGACTTCCCTCATCCGGAATCGTGATTGGAACCTGTGCTTGGTAATTACATACTGGGAGTCAGTAGGGATTAGCAAGTGAATATATTCTATAGGGACTATGTAAGGATATATTCCCTGACTCCCCACTGACCGCCAGTAAGTAATAACAACAGCTGACCCAGCAAATGGCCTCAACCTGCTTTCATTATCAATCAAATACCGCAACTGTGTCATGATCCTCAGCGACGCAGTTTAGGGTTTAGATTGTTCAGGTCCAACTTTACAAAAGCCCGGATTTTGGACCAACCTTGAGAGCGATATACCCCTGCATTATCCCTACAGGAATCCTACATCAGCCCTACTTACCCGTAAAACCTGATCAAGACCATTCCTTTGACACCCTGAACCCTTGACCCCAATCCCTAAACTTACTTGGAGGGTCAGGGGGACTTAGTAAGTAGGTTCATAACCCCTAAAACCCATAAAGTAACCCTAGTTATCCTAGTTTTTATCCTACTTACCAAGTCCCAATGACCCTAAACCCTAAACCCTAAATAATAGTTTCCATTTTCTTTTCCATTCTTCCCATATAACCCCAATATAGGGAGTCCAGGTTAAGGGCCCATACATCGTCCAAACCCTAAACCCTAAACCCTAAACTCTGAACCCTAAACTCTGAACCCTAAATAAGGAGTCCAGGTTAAGGGCCCATACATCGTCCAGGGTTTCCGTGACAGTCTGACGAGGCGAGGCTGGCCTTCAGGGAAGCAATGCTTTATATAGGGTTATATAGGGGTTATAATGGGGTTATATAGGTATTATATAGGGGTTATATAGGGGTTATAATGTGGGTTATGTAGGGGGTTATAATGGGATTATATAGGGGTTATAATGGGATAATGGAAAAGAAAATGGAAACTACTATCTTATAATAGGCTGTGTTCACTGGCGCGCCTACGGGCCTCGTTCCTCCTCTGGCATCTCATCGCTGTTGGATTTGGGCTTCTTTTCATCCCAGGCACGTACCATGAGCTGAGACCAATGGCTGTGATACATGACCCAAAGGCTCAACGTATCTATATGGTATATACTTAGGGCCCAAAATGGTTCCCATATGACTACTTTAGGGCCCAAGTATATACCATATAACTACATGGAGCCTTTGGGTGACGACTGGACACATGGTCGCCCCCTCCTGGGGCCGGCTGCAGTTGATCCTAGTAAGCCTTGAAGCGAGACGTGGTCAGGAAAATAATGCAGGTCACTAAATAAACACGAATATGAGGCATAGTCTAAGCTCCTTAAAGGGGGGATTGTATAGGGGATTATATAGGGGAGTACTATAGGGGTTATTAAGGGGGATACTAGGAGTTTAGACTATGGCTCATACTGTATGAGTCTCAGGTTTATTTGAGGTACCCTACACCATGATTGTACAGTGAATCTAGATGATACTTGTAATTCTCCAGGCTTCTATATTGTGCTTGCTGGTGCTTCTCTACAGGTCAAGCTCGGATATACAACCCCTTCAAGGAGTCTAGACTCTTCATTTAGCTTTTGGCAAGCACTCTCGGGTGTGTGCTGGCTCATGGAAGACCTCTCTCCTGAGGGATTGTAACAGCCCCTTCTGGGATTCCCCTAAAACCTAAACCCTTAACCCAAACCCCCTAAACCCTTAAACCCTTAATCCATTTGTTTGGCCGAGCCCTAGACCGTGAACCCGAAATCCAGTTTTCAGCTCTAATCGGGATGATAGCTTCCCTTAAAACTGGGAGAGCTTCCATTTTACCTCATGGCTCCTCTACCCTCTACCTGGCAGCAGCAAAATCACCAGACTCGAAACCTAAACCTCGGGTACTGCCCCCGCTCTGTAACAGTTGGATAATATGTATAGTATAGTTGTATAGACCCCTTAGTATGACCCCTGCGCCCCTTTTGGTTGTAGAGTATGTTCCGGCACCTAGCAATCAGGGGTACCAAAATGGGACCCTACCTTTGGAAACTACCCATATACCCTAAACCCTAAAACCCTAAACCCCCTAAACCCTAAACCCTACAACCCTAACCTCCCTAAACCCTAAAACCCTAAACCCCTTTAACCCTAAGCCCTAAACCCTACAATATGGCTCTGGCGATGCCCTTATCTTCCGGACTTTGCTGCTGTGAAGTATCCTCCCCGGACCTACACCGACCCTTTGAGTTTCAGGTTCAACCCTAAACCCTGAACCTTAAACCCAGGGTCAGGCCTGTTCGTTAAGCTGCCCAGCGCCCAGGCCCTGCCAAAAAACGATTTCATCACGATGCTGCAGGCGGACCGATTTGTCAGTTTAGGGCTTCTACAGCCATCTGGGTCTAAGTAGCTCAGCATCATATAGCTACCCAAAACCTGTGCGATCACTACCCCTCTTCAATAGGTACCTGGATCCTTGGTGTAGAAAGTATGTGGGCTTAGGTTCCAGAGGTGCGCGGTTGAAGCGTGTTGAATGTTTCTCGAGATACTGAACGATTCCCAGATCTTAGGGTGGAGATTCGAATTTTAAAAACCAACCCCTGTTGCACACTTTCTAGACCTCGATCCCCTCCTACCTGAAACTGGAAGATAGCAGCCGTGCTGGCCAACAGAAGTCACACGGTATTCAGCAACTCACCTTTCGAACCTTGCCCTTGTCTGCCTACTATAACAGGTGTTGCAGACATTATAGTACAGAGGGGGCCTACAAGAGTTGCCTTCTCAAAAAATCTAACGGCCTCCAACAATTTCCCAAAACTAGGGTGCCCTAAGCCCTAAACCCTAAACCCTAAGCCTCATATGTTCAATTTTGTCGTGAGGACCGCCTGAACGTGAACCCTGGCTCTTGGGAAGCTACCCTGAACCTGGCATCCCGAGCCACTCAACACCCAAGCCCTAAGCCTTAAACCCCCAAACCCTAAAATCTTAAAACCCTAAATCCTAAACCCCCCAAACCCTAAAACCCTAAAATACTAAACACCAAAACCCTAAAATCCTAAACACCCAAACCCTAAAATCCTAAACCCCTAAACCCCAAACCTGACTATCTGCTCTGCTGGAGGCAGCCTTGGAACAGTTCGAAGGCTGGGATGGCAGGGGCTCCGCCAATCATGGGATAAGGGTTTTAGGGATTTAGGGGTTTCAGGGGTTTGGTTTTTTAGGGGTTCAAGGTTTTAGGGATTTAGTGTTTTTTGGATTTGGGGTTTTAGAGATTTAGGTAGAAGGGTTTGAGGGGTTTGGGGTTTTAGTGGGGTCGGGTTTTAGGGATTTAGGGTTTAGGGTGTGAGGGATTTAGGGATTTAGGGTTCAAGGCTTTGTGTTTTGGAGGATTTCGATCGGAGTCACTAGGGGTGTTCGTCCTTTTTTTTTCCCTGGGGTGGGGGGGGGTCCCAATAATAAGGAGTATAGTTTAGGTGGACCCCCCACCCGGTAATAGTCACTATAAGGGATAACGAGGACTATAGTAGGGTCCTCTTATATTCCTGTTATACTATACCGCTATTACAGGGTAGGGTGTCCTGAAAGTACGGTTTTTTTGGGGTCTATATCGGGGTCCCCTGTTTTGGGAAACGACCTAGGGGTCCCCTTGGGAGTTTAGTTTAGTCTTCCCACTAAATATCTTCTCTAAATAGGATCCATGACCATTGGTTACATACGCAAATATTGGCTGTAGCTCATGTCGTAATTAGGAGTTATAATATGATGGCCTTGTCTAGGGGCCAGAATACGTGATCTCGCATGTCGGGTATAGACTCAGGTGCTTGTCAAAGACGTCGAAGCCCCTGAAATGTCGCCCATGCTTGCAAGGAGTCCGGGGACCACGAACCTTAAATCCTAAACTTGAAGCTCTGAATCCTAGATGCTGAATACAAAAAACCCTAATCCGCTACTAAGCCCGAAGCCCTACAGTACCTGCAGGACGAGACGGTGGTGGCCCGAAGGCTCAAGGTCTGCGTGTCGGGCAGATGGAACGGCTGGTACTGTAGGGGCCATTTGAGGTACCCTACATGTAGGGTTTAGGGTTAGATTTAGGGTTAGGGTTTACCATAATTGTGCAAAGGATCTGGGACCCGAATATCGGTAATTCTCCTTATACCCCCTAAGCCAACACTATTCCTACTTGATTCTGTATGTGATTCTCCGTACCCCCCCCAAATTACATACATCCATCTTCAGGCTTATACATTAGTGCTTTCGAAGACAAGCGGAACTGGGAAAGGTACTGCAGGAGGCTAAATTTATTACCAATACTGTGGTCCTAGGTCCATTTTACGATCATGGTATTACCCGTATAGGGTACCCAAATGGACCTCAAACAAATATTGGTAATTACTTATGCCCACATATTCCGCTTTTTGGTTCCATCCGCCATGACGCTGCGGCCGAGGTCTGCGAGGATATGAAGTAAGTTTTCTCTTTGGTTTTCGGTCAGTATATAAGGTGCCTGAACAATATTGTTGAGTTTAATATGAACATGTAGATTGAGTGGCCAATTTGGTGGACCATTGGTTTAAGGTTAGACTTGCGAGCCCTAAGCCACTGGTTTGGGTTAGGTTTATAGTATTCTCTTCCATGGTTTTGTTTGCATGAGAATCCAGGATTGTCGGGGTCGGTTTTCTCAACACCGGCAGCAGTATACAACTTTTCAGCAACCTCTTCTTGGCAGTAAATGGGATTGATCGGTTTATTGCATACGATACCTGGGATTTACGGATTTCCTGCCTGTAGACGGATTTGATGGCTGTAGATGGAGAATGGTGCAGCACCCTTTCCGTGGAAACGATGCAGCTAAAAGGGTTAATTCAATAGATGGGGTTTGCAGATGCGCTGCCGGTAGTTGGATAGAGTTGCGGGACTCTTTCCATAGTATAGCTTACGTTAAATGATTTTAGAGGTTTTGTGCCATGGGAAATTCCTGTGATTCATGGGTTTGTTGCCCGTAGATGGTTAACGTTGCGCAAGCCCTTCCGTGGTAACTGTTGGGTTTAATGCTGCTTTGCACATGCCTCTGGCATCTATGGATTTGCTGCCCATGGATGAATAGCATTAACTAGCATGAAAGCTTTATCAGCTTCTTTGACACCTAGAAAGGCTTGTTTGCCAGGAAGCCTTAAAGGTCTGGGTAGGCACCAAATTTGCTGCTGTAGGGCGGCCCGAAATACCAATTGGCCCGGCACCTCGGAGCCTGATAAGATCTTATTTTTCGGCATAGATGAGCAAGGCGTTCTTGTCGCGGTACCCTGCATCTGTGCATTTGACAGGTGGTCATTTCAACCTTAGACTGCGGTGATTAATCTCGTTTGACTCACGGATCTGCATGGCATGTCCGTTAAACCCTTCATTTTTTACTCCTGTCACAGGTAGCTCCTGTGCCAGACGCGACAGATGTCCCAGCAACTGCAGTTGCAGAACCAAGCCCAGTTGCCAAGCAGCCATCCGTTGGGACGTGGCTTGCTGCCTCACCAGCCACCTTGCGGAACGCAGAGGCTAAGGTCCAAACGCCCTCGCCTGCAGCAGTGGCAGCTGCCCGTCCCACCCCGGCTCCAGCAGCCTTGGGTCCCAAGCCTGGCACGAAGATTGTCAAGGTTGCATGCGCTCAAGTTAGGGCGCCAGCCCCTGCTGCAGCCTCAGCTGCTGGTCCGCCTGCTCCCATGTCTTTGTGATTAGAAGCCTAAATTAGAGTGACCAATATCATGGTTCTGGGTTCCTAGCATGATTACATGCAAGAGGGTGCCTCAAATATACATCAAAATCATATAAAATCATATTGGTAGTTGTAAACGTTATCGCGCGCCCGCCTCGAATGTTGGGCTGCAGAACACAAAAAGACAACAAAATCTTCTGAAGCACGGATACAAGGCCCCTTTGACCAGAGCTCCTGTGCCTGGAATGAAAGAGAAGCAAGACCACCCTGCAGTCTGTCCCCCATGTGAGGGCTGTAGCACGCCAGCTACATGTCAAGGTGTTTGCGGAGATTTTGGAGTTTGCGCAGGCAGAGACAACCAGGAAAGGTTGAAAGGTTCCCACAGCAATCGTAAGCAATAGGAATTAATATTTTATCCGGCCATATGAAAAATGTAATGTCTCGGCCAAAATCTCAAGATGCGGATGGCGGAGGGCCCAAATGCTTACCGGTCCATACTCCAAGTTATTTTCGGGCTGCCCACCACAAGCGCAGGCAGGGAGGGTTCACTCAATTGCGTTGGGTTCAAAACGCCCTGAGGCTTGTCTAGCCTCGGCAGGTTATTTAGGCCCATACATTAGTTTGCCCCAAGCCCAGGTTGACAGGCCACCGACTCTGTTGGCGAGGCCGGCCACTTTTGGCAAGAAAGTTTGGAGTGATAATCTTTTTGCGGTGGCTCAAAAGGCTTCGTGGGAGACTAGAGGGAGGACCCTTGAAGGGAATGATTGAGGATTGCTACACGTGAATAACTTTTTCGGAAATCAAGCTGCCTACGCCTTGCCCAAGATCCTGAACCACAGTTCTTTGCGACGAACTTGGTCGTTTTAAATGAAGTTGCTTACGGGAGTTGATGGCTTACTTCTTGTGAATAAAGGGGAGTTGATGGCTTACTTCTTGTAAGTAAAGCAGTTCAAGTATAGTGTTGTTTGCCCTGTAGAGCGTTTGGCTCATTGCAACAAGTGTTATGCTTTCAAGCCGAAACTTTCGGTGCTTGGGACTGCCATGTGGCGTGAAGAGGTTTGATGACATGGCTGGCGCCACACTTGTAGGACCCGCACGGTCTAGCATGCTGAGGGTTACAGGCTTCAGCATTCCAGATTTTTAAAGGTTCCAAGAATGTCCCCGCGTACACCCAGACAGCTCCCGCAATATGATGCAGATAGAAGCCTTGTATGAACTAATGTGGTCCCTCGAGCGTTTCAAACGACACGGGTACAACCTTGAAACCTTTCGTTCAGAATTAGGACGGACATGCGCTCGATGATTTCAAGCACATATGAGACTTGCAATACGGAGGATTCGAAGCAGACTTGAGACCACTCAAAGAGAACCTTCGTGCAACTTCAGCCGGCATTTCATTCCTGTAGTCACGGTTCCCCATTTTTAGTAAACATTACCACCCAAAAAATGATGTTCATAGGGATCATATAGGGAAATCTGTCAGTTCTTCATAAAGAGCGCCAGTATGAACCTCAGATGCGGTGTGCAAACCGGGAGATGTAAAATTTGTTTGCCATGGCAGCTTGGGAAACCCTGCTCACTGGGGAAAGCGGGTCATCTGGGGGAGTTCCAGAAATTAAGGGTCCCTTTTTGCGGTCCCATTCATAAGGGCTATAGTATTTTCACGTTTTTGGGGGGTCCCCTTTCAGGAAATTACAATTTCTTCCTTTGACTGAAGCTGGGGAGCTCACAAGGCGTTAAAGATATCCAATGAAGCTGGCCATTAGTTGTCTAACTGCAGCAATGCACAATTCTACAAGTCTGGCTATGAGAAAAATGAAGGAAATCTTGATTGGGGCTTCAGACAGTTTTGGGATGATGCTTATGATGAAGTGCCGTGGGGTCCCTGGAGGCAGCAATCATCGTGGTCGCGGCATTGACAAGTATCCCTGCCAACCTTAGACACTCGCTGCCACGAACTTCAAGTTTGAAAGTCAAATTTGGAATGTTGTCACATGCTGTCACCATATGAGTTCCACACAGTTCAATATGCCTTCCGTTTATGAGGACCCTGATATGCCAGCAGGTGTGTTTTTTTTCGGTTTACGGTTGAGGGAGCTTTTGACTGGGATTTCACATTTAGAAGTCTGCGGTAATGCAAAAGCTCTACAGTAGCCTATACGTCGAAGAAGGCAACCAACCGGGAATGCCCAGAAGTGGTACTCGTTTAACTTAACTCCCAGCACACCAGAATGACTCTGATCAGGCCCCACAAGCTGATTTCTATTTTGTTCAACAATTCCTAGGTCGTCCCTCAATGGTCCAACCCTACTTTACTGGAGATCCCGGCCCAAACCCGCAACCTAGACCGCCCCAAAACCACCCACTCCTCGATAGCTTTGAAACCCCTGACCCCCGGGAGGATCTGGAAAGTAGAGCCCCCAATTCGGTACCCCATACTATTATGGGGGGATTTATAGTAACCCTTAGGAACTATTATTGGGGGATTTATAGTAATCCTTTAGTTGGGATTTGTTTTCAAGATCCTCGGAGGGGTCTGGGGAGGTGGCTCAACGGCCCGCCGACCCTGCAGGCTTGCCATCCGTAGTCTCGATTGGTTTAGGGTTTAGGGTTTAGCCGTTTAGCAGTTGGCCCTTATCTCATGCGTTGAGGCACTCATATTATAAAGCAGGGTGGGGTATGGGTTATATAGGGGTCCAGGTACATGGAAAAGGGGAACTTGTGTGTCCTTGAGGGTTCGGGGTTTAGTATATGAAGTAGGCTTTTGGCGGGTGTATGTAAGGTTCCTTCGGAAAAGGAAAATGGGTGAGGGTATATACTGGGTGTCCAATGTCGTGGACCCTAACTAAAAATCATGAAGTCTTGTTCGTTCTACCAGAAATAACAACCATAGATCGTGTGGAGCTAAGAATACGGTACATATCGCACTAGACGGAGGCCCAGACAGCCCGCAGCCCCCTGAGTTGAAGAATCTACCCCAAACTCACGCAATATCTCAGTGTTCTTAGTACGTACCCTTGGAAGAAGATTCCTTCATGAAGGTGTTGTCATAGGCTTTTAACATTGTAGCCAAGTTGCTGGCCTGACCTGTTGCCAGCAGCACGGGCGTCCACTGCCAACGCCTCGTCTGAGCCCATGTCGTGAGCTTGCCAAAAAATCACAAGCCTTTTGCTGATTTCTATCTCTGCTGCTCATTGTAAGATTACACGCCTGCTAGCATTGATAATATGACTTGGCACCCGTCGATGCTTTGCTTGAAGTGGCTTTGGTGATCTGCATCTGGTTTTTGAGATGAGACTGTTTTTGCAAGATGCATACGTGGCTTGGCATGTGAGCTGATAATGCACTTGAGAGCGTGTAGCGGTTTGGGCTGGCAGTTTTTAGTTCTGATCATTGAGCATGACTGCTATGGCCTCCAGAACGCTAATTGGTCAAGCGCCTTGAGGCCATGACACCACCCCACTATGTTTGATATATCCGCTCTCCCACCACATGAACCGCGTGCATGTCACTCCAAGGAAACTCACTTCTCATTGGGGTAGGGTGCATTTGCTCTTGGGGGCCTGGGCTGAAGGCGTCTTGTTCGGGTTGGGGTTGTCTAGCTGCATGCTGAGGACCTCATGCTGACGCATGAAAAGACTCAGGGCTTCAGTTCAGCGAGAAGGGGGAGGCCGTGAAAAGTTCCCATTAAGTCATAGTGATAGTCATAGTCATAGTCATAGTGTTGCCGACACATCAAGAAGCCAGAAGCCGATCCCAACAATAACCTACAAACACAAACCCTAAAGTCTGAATCCTACACAAACTCAAACCCTACATAACCCGAACTAAACCTTGAGCGTGTTCCCAAATGTCTGGAGGGTCTGATTTTTTGACTCCTCCCAGGAAGTACACGGCCTCCTGAAAGAATGTACTGTACATTAGAGGTGGAGCTTTACCGAACCCGCATAATAAGACCTCAGAATATATAGACCCTTCGCACAATCCCATAAGTCCCCGCCTCAAGCCCACTATGCCAGCAACGGCAGCGGTGGCTCCAGCGCCCACAACATCGGACAAGGCGCCAAACTTAGGCAACGAGTTGGATCCCCTAGGGACTTTATAGGGGTACATAGTGATCATCTGGACCTGATTGGACAGGGACTGTAGGGGCTTGTGTGATCTCGCAAATAGTAGGGCATATGTCGCCCAAAAGGGATACTGCAAGGATCCAAGGGAGACCGTGCGTGTTAGAAATCTCCTTAAACCCCAACCTCCTAGAAGTTTTTAGCAGTGGCTCTCACTACACAAGCGCTGGTAGGGATTCTACAAGCAGATGTTGTTATCAAAGGATTTAAGGTCATGTGCAGCTTGTGGAGCCTGCACATCATCCTGGTATAATGGCCCTATACAACTCCAAGATGATCCTGAAATCTCCCTGTTTAGATCCCTCTATAGACCCCGACCCCTTTATGATCTCCGTTTCTGCTATGCGTATACACATCCTGCTTACGTTACGAACTAGAGCCCAGGTAAGGGGTGTTCGGCCTGGTTTTGGGTTGTTCTCAAGAAGCAGCAGCTGATAGAAGTGCTTCTAGGGTTTCTTGGGGAGTATGTGCAGTATCTATCAGGTTTAGGGCTTAGGGCCCTAAACCCTAAACCAAGGGCTTAGTATGGAGCAGGTTCTGATCCTTCAGTCAGTTTGTTTTCCAAACCAAGCCCAGAATTCGGCATGTCACCGGCACCTGTGAGGCAAAGGCATGCCGCATGGAAAAATGAGCAAAGGACGCGGGTTTAGGGCTAAAGCGCAGAGACAGCATGCCAATACCACCAAGAAGGCTGGCCTGGGTGCCGAATAGCCCCAAGTTCCTTTGGGAAACGCGGTCTTTCATGATGGGCTTTGGCTGTATGTAAACCATCAGGAACAGGAACGTCCTCAAAAGCTAAAGCAAGCTATTCTGGCATCATGTCGCCGTAGCTGTGCAAGGGAATTCTGGCAGTTCCGTCAGTCCAGAAGGTAGGATCTTGATGAAGCCAGTTGTGCAATAGCTCCCGTAATGACCGGGTTAGCTGATAAGGAGCTGAAATTAAGTTACCATAATGAGTATACATAGTAGATAATATGGTTTCCCCAATCTAGTCACTTAATTGAAGTTCCTTGGCAGCAACCCAGATGGGGCCTGCGTTTTCCTGGTGAGGATTCAGCGGCAAGGGCAAATCCCGACATGTGGGCAAGGCCGACATGAACTTGGCGTTTAGGGTCGCGGGGTCATGTTGATGTCATTCTCATGGTACCCGGGTAAGGATGGGATTACAGAACCCTACGTTAAGGGCACCTGTGAGGTATTTGCTGGAACTTCTTCTAGGTCTATCCTCCATTTGCCATGCTCCGCTTCAGCCGCGCACCGGTGGCAAGGAAACTGCTCATGGCAATCTACAGAATGGGAAGACTCTCAAGGCGGAGCCAGGTTCTAACCTGTTTGCCCCACATTTGCTGTTATGAAGAGCACTAGCGCTTCGAAATGTGCAACAACAACAACAACAATGGTATGCTTAACCCTGTAGAGACAAATAGAGCACGGTCGGTACGTAAACACCTGACGTGTGGACCTTGCAAGCACCTTTGGGCTACAAGCTCCGTATACTGAATATCCTGCATTCGCTACACATTGTGGACATGAGGCCCGAGAATTCCTCACGTAGAAAACTCTGCAGTCTGGAGTTGTGGGAGTGCAAGAGTCCCGCGTGCATCCATGAGATTGTACGTACTCGGGACACGTAACGCGCAGCTATAGGTGCAGTCAGGCAGATAAGCCTGGAGCCTTGGAAAATGTTGTGGGGTTGGATAGAAGCAGGGACGGTGAAAGAACGAAGTACCTGACAGCAACAAAATTTACGAGGCTTGAGGTTATAGGGATAGTGGAAACTACTATAATGGGGTTCTCCGAAACGGACTGCAGGCAAACTGGAACTGAGATTCTGCAGATCGGATCGCGCAGCAAACGTGACATCTGAGCTCACTGATGGGCTGGTGTGCCCAATCAGGATCCAGTTTACATTCTGAATTCAGGCACTTCGGGGGATAGAGACTAGGGTTTTACTTGGTGATGTGTGGTTTGCTAGGTCTGGAGCATGAGGGTTCGGGATCTAGGGGTTTGCACATTCTGACGGAGCCAGCAAGATGTGTGTCAGCAGACACCCTGCTTCAGCGGACGCACTCGCCTCAATCTGCCAAAGGGGCATACATGTAGGAGGCTCGGCAGTCCTGAGTCCCTTGCCAACGCTTTCGGCATCTTTCGGCACTTGCATGGGCCTCACTTTCTCATGACAAGTTTCACCTCACTGACAGGTTTCACTTACAGACAAACGTGCCTTTGTGCCGGATCCCTCGCCCAAGGTTTCTACAAAAGCCAGAGATTCATGGACATTCAGAAGGGTCCTACATTTGTTGACAGGGAAAGCTTTGACAATCCGGCAGAACATCAGATGGGCCTTGCACAAAACGACTCTGTTGTACTGAGGAACCAGAAGCTGGTTGTTAGGAACTGAGGTCAGAGCATGAGCATTGAAGATTCCAGCCCTCCTCCCCAAGGATCATGATATTCGTTCATGATGCGCAAAAAAGAGTGTCTCTTATCTTATCCGAGCTACTTAAGCACTTCGTCTCTGTGTTTTCTTGCCGGAATGGAACTGCGAGATCCTAAAGACGTTCTAGTAGGTACAGCCATCAGGGCCGAAAGCTTCCGGAATAAGGGGAGGTAACGGATACACAAGCCCAAACCCAAAATCCTAAACTCCAAACCCTAAAACCCAAGCTTTATATCTTAGACCCTAAACGTTCAGCTCTAAATCTTAAACCCAAAACCCCAAAACGGTCAAGCTTACAACCCCACCTGGACCTCAAAAGTAAGTACGTAAGATGAGCTATAGGGGTTACTGAGAGGGATGCTAAGAGATGATTAGACTAAGGCTCTAATGATTCTAATGATGGCGCCCTCAACCCTACACCCCTTATTCTACATACTTTGGGGGTCCAGGCAAAGCTCAACGCCCTAAATCTCCAACCCCTCTACTGCAGTCTCCTCAGGAATTAATTCTATACTTATTCGAGCATAACCCTAAAGCACTATCACAAACAATGTTTTTATTATCGGTCCATCAGGGGGATTGGAGCATATCATCCGTAATGGAGTTGCCGAGGCGCCCTTATAGATCCCCTGTAAACCCTTTATACCCTTGGCGCACACCATGTTTGCATGGAGAAAGCCCATAGACCCCATGGCGACAGAGCCGCAAATGTTTCTGGAACATGCGTGAGGGCAATTTTGTGTGACTGCCCAGAAAGGTTCCATGGCTGGCTAAATGAGGTTTAGGTTGGGTCCTGCCCCCACCCAGCAACAGTTGGATAATATCCATATTATGGTTATATATAGCCCTCAATATTACCCCTATTATAGGCTGTTGCTGGGTGGGGGCAGGACCCAAGGTTTAGGAGTTTAGGGCTAAGGGCTTGCGATTTCCTATGGGCCACCGAGCAAAGGACATCTGATTATCCTTCTTTGCGAAGACAAGAAACACTACGCAGGACTCCTAATGTTAGGTGCATAGCCTTTTAACGCCCTGAGCCCCAGCCCTGCATGAAAGATGTCACAAATTATGGTGCAATTTTGGGTGCTGTAATGTGCTATATATTGCGTGCCAAACTTAAGATGGGAACCCCTGCAACGGCCACAGCTTGAAATACCAGACGGCTTAAATTCTGCACCCCGACGCTGAACCCTGTTGCGTCCCGGACTGTGGAGTCAAGGGGTGTAGGGAGGGTCCCCTAGCTTGCACCCTAGTGCATCGGGAGACCGTAGGAGCACAGTATACTAGAGTACTGCAAATATTGGGCTTGTTATAGAGTAGATGATGATTTCCATTTTAAGTCCGACGTTTAAGCCCTTAACTCAGATTTCACAATCCAAACTCTACAAACTAAACTCTTAGTCTCTAAACTCCCGTGAAGGAGCTGGGGAAGAAGCGCTGCCCTTGCGACCCGCAGTCGGCCCTCGCGCTGAGCCATAGGCCGGGCTTTACACTACGTTGTTTTTGCCTTTATAAGGGAAATAGGATGGAAATTCGACCCCAGTGGTTTCCGACATGTTTTTGGGCCCAGATTGGATCCACTCGTTTTTTTTTTGCAGGGGTTCTGAGTTAGGAGGGCCTAAAGAATTGCCATCATGGAGAACCAACTGGAACCGAATGAGTTTGAACCTAGACTCCAAGCATTCCCCTTAGTAAGCGCTATAGTAGGAACCTTGATAGTCCGCTGTATAACTCCCTTTGAGGAGTTTAGACTACAGCTCAAATGAACACTGGGGTTCTCATGGGTTTATAGGGATCAAGACCAAAGTTATAGGTCTGCTGGGCTGCTGAGACGGAATTTCAAAAATGGGATTCAGGGTTGCTACTGTGTTAAGTTGAGGAAACCATATTATTTACGTTATCATTTCTGCCCGTTATGGTCAATTAAATTAAGAACCTTAACAGCAACTCCGTCTAGACTCACTACACTCATGAAATATATTAGGGTTGGGTGTGGCTTTTGGGGATTCCTGGGTTCGGGGGTTTCGGACCTAGGGTCCCCTGTGTGGTTTGGGTTCGGGGGTCAATGGATCTTGCGTTTTTCGGTTGAGAAGTATTTGCTCGGTTAGAAAGTTGGAAACCCTACATGTGCTGCGTTGTGCCTGACAGACGTCAGTGTGCGTTGATCCGAGCTCACATCCAATGTTTGAAAGAGATTTACTGGGTGTTTTGTTTGGCGCTAGACCCTAAACCTTGCAGGCCATTGTCTCGTCATAGAGTGCTTGTGATCATGAGAAACTAATGTTAAAAAAATTGGAGTAGTGAGACACAGCCTGTGCCTTAGACCCAAAAAACCCTCAATCTGAGATTAAGATGAAGACACTTTCTTTTCGGATCCTAAAGACGAAGGTCTTTTGAGCTTAAGGTGCGCCATGCAGTCTCTCCGGATTCAACAGGCGCATCTACGAGGCCATCATCGCGCGGAGGCGAGATTGCTTTCCCCACTCTGTAAGACATGTAGGCGAGCTTTCGCAAAAGCCAGCGAACCCTGAACGGGCCTTTGGTTAGCTAGGAATGAAGGAATGGATCGTTATAGTCGTCCCTATATAGCCCATTATAGTAGTTTCCATTTTCTTTTCCAGTCCTTCTAAACCCTAAACCTAAACCCTTAGCCGTAAATCTGTGTAACCCAGTATAGTGGTTTCCATTTTCGTTACCATTCCTTCACCCCTAGCTAACCAAAGGCCAGTGAGCGTAAAAGCATCAGACAACCTTCGGCCGCAAGGCAGACGTAAGAGTCCGAAGGTTGAGCAAATGTCACTGCAGCCCCTCTTGGGTTGAAGGTTTATAGTGTTGAGGGTTTAAAGTTTTTAGGGTCAAACACACTTTAGGGTTTAGGGCTAATTGGCTCCAATTGCGGGCCTCTAAGCCCGAAAAGCATCCCTGACCTCCGCACCCCACCCTGTCGGGATGGCGCTTCGTGAGCCTATTCGACAGAAGCCCCCAAACTAAATCCTGAAAAGGATAAATTTAGAGTTTAAGGGTTTGGGGTTTACGGGTTTAGGGTGACCCCCACCCAAATTCCGGACAAATGTGCACATGCGGGGATGATTGGGGCTGTGTAGCTCCTTGCGAAGAAGCACGCCTGGATGAAATGGGAGCCATGTCTTCTTTTGGACTTGCTTTTTTATTTGCTCCCTTGCCTTTAGGCTTAAGTCCTTCAGTAAGGTTTGCAGAAAGCAAAAACATTTCCCGCTGCGGAGGAAGGGCCCCACGTTTAACATCAGGTTGTATGGCGCCTTGTGCAGCTTGTAAGTTGGTCAGAAGCCTGCCTTACGGACTCCCCTATCGTCTAAACCCCTATACTTCCCCACCTACACTACCCATAGATTCCCCCTTCTTCGAGGTTAAATTTTGGATACTTAGGGCTAATTACGATTGACTACGCGGAAACCGAGGTAGAGTAACATGGGGGGGTGGTTAGGAGAACCTATGGCTGCCATCAATATTTGAGTCTCCCTTAGCTGTTACTGTTGTTGTTTGTTTTTGATCAGGTCTGCTTTCTAGGACTAAGAGGTCGAAGCCGGCACCACTCTTACTTGGGTATCGTTAAGGCAGTCAAATCAAGCAACGTAAGGAAACAAAACAACTTATATCTAAATTGCGGTCCGCCGGTTCAAGTTCCTCAGCATCACCCTACTTGCATGGAATCTCCTACTATTTCCCCCTAGCGTTGGGGGAACCTGGGAGGAAGTACAGTGGGAAAGTGGGGGAATCCATAACAGTTTCAGATCTATGTCTTCAGGCTTCGTTAAGCACCCGAGGCCTCTGATGCCCAATGACGCTTCATGTGTGCAACTACTTGTTGGAAATCAAGATTCACTTTGCGTGTTTTGAGCAGCACCTACGCACATGGTGGTTTCCCAAACTTAGGGGTCCATTTGTTTGGGTCCCCCTACTATCTTGGCAAAGCACCATATCAACCCTAAACCCGGAACTAGATCGCGCTGTAGAACCTGCCATCTGAAAACTTCACTCACCCTCTGACATGGTCGAAGGATTAGGGTCCAGGAAATTAGGGTGTGAGGGTTTAGGGTTTAGGGCAAGGGTATAGACTCCAGCATGTTCAACAGGTTGAGCATGGCACTGTCATTGAAGAGCTGCGGACATGGAGAGAACTGGCATTGATATTCGGGGGTTCCCAAAATTAGGGGTACCATTTTGGGGATCCCCATAATAAGGATTATGGTATATTGGGCTTTGTATCTGGCTCCCCTATTTTGGGAAATTGCCACTTCTTCCATGGTATTACTGTGACTGACTATGACCATAAGCTGGAAGCTTCGCCGAACATCTGTACAAGCTGTAACCATGGTCCCCCTGCACTGCTATTTGCAGAGATCCCCATAAGAAATCAAGGGTGTATGCCATATTCGGGACCCTAGCGCAATTCAAGGTATATTCCATTCCTGCAAGGAGTTGTGTTCAGCTCTCTGGGGGCAACTTCTTGACTGCCGGCAGGTGGCCATGCGCAACGATTTTCGAGGATGATGTGCCGCTACGACTGTCTATCCCTAAACCCTAATCCCTAAACCCTTGTGGCCCTGTAGGCTGCCCTGAAAATCCAAGACATGAGAGGAGAGGCTAGAACCGCCCTAAGCCTGCACACCAAGCACTAAACCCTAAGCTCTATACGCCGAGCCTTCGCCTAATGTAGGCGCATAAGTAACTACGAGTATGCCATCGTCCTAGATTCCTTATAATTATAGTTACCAGATATGGTACCTCAAACAGACCTCCGTGATATGGGTGATTCTTCAGGATGATCCCCCTAAAGCCCTCCCGACAAAAACTGTTTCCATGACATTTCATTGTCCACTTGATTCTCCATCATCGGCTTCTCAGCTCTATTACGACTAGCATTCCAAACCCTAAACCCCTGAACCCTAAACCCTAAATCCTAAACCCTAATCCCTAAACCCTAAACCCTGAACCCTAAACCCTAAACCCTAACCCCTGAAGGGTTCGGGGTTTCCGCATGGCTTAGGCTTAGCCTCAAAGATTTAAGGGTTCACCGACTATCGCAAGTACAGCCATTACTACACACCCAAAGGGTCCAAAGTACCTATATGGTAGAAAGTATGGTTTCTGTAGTCGTAATTTCCCTTATGGTTTGGGTAAGTATTCCCCATATGGTTACTTAGGACCCTTTCGGACATTACTAGGAGTAGCCTAGCGGCTTTAAGTCCCTAAACCCTACAGCCTAAATCTTTAAACCCTGAAAAAGTCCTTTCAAAGTTGAGGGTTGTGTTGCGTCTTGTTGCATAGCGTTTGACGACTTTTGGTGCAGAAGGCTGAAGGTTCCATGCAGGCCTCTTATTAATAAACCCCCTCCCCTTCATAGAGATCAGAGTAGGGATCCTAACATTAAGGTCTGTAAGCGGAGGGGTATATTAATCATGGGTCTGCATACCCTAAACCCTATGTAAACCCTTAACCCTTCACATCACGGTCTAGGGGGTTAGAGTTAGAGTGTGGAGCGGCGCTCTGCCATAAACAGTCTCTGTACAATCGGCTATATAAATACTTACTGAATATTCAGTACTATTCTGGTCCAAGGTTTCTTGTATGACTATGGTATATCCTGGCATAGGGTACCTCAAACAAATTTCTAAATGACGTAGGCAATGATTCAGGTTTCTACATACCTACATCCCCTCCCGCACTCCCCTTAAGAATCGGAAGTGAGGTCACTCGCACGAAACTTCAGCCGACGTTTGGAGGCCCGTTGGCCTGAGAAGAAGACCTACAATCCTGTCAGGACCTGTGGTTTTAGGCAGATGTGTGTGTTTGGGAGACATGAGTCATCTTCTGGTGTGTGAATAGTTGTCTAAACTAATTAGGGGCCGTCCTCGCTGACTTCCAAAGCAGTGAGAGCATCTGATCCCCCATTTACGACTTCCCATTTTACGACTATCCAGACACTGGCCAGGGGTTTGAAGTCCTGAGGTCTCTTTGCAATGTTCACCCTAAACCCTAAACCCTAAGCCCGAAACCGCGTTGAGATCATGGGCAATTTCCGGACATCCTGCGCCGCCCACAAAGCTTGCATCGTGCATTGGGAAGATCGGATCCTCTTTGCGGAGGCTGCCCAACGTCAAACTTGTATAGCCGTCCATTTGGGAGTGAGCCCTATGAACCCTACTTTGTACTCTCAACCAGTATGAACGCATATTGTAAGAATGACCTGACTGCATGCACGCAGAAGCCTGAGAGAGGCTGTTTCATCCAGCTTGCCTGCGTTCGACACGCTGCAGTTCCTGGGTAGCTTCATTTTTTTGTTGGTATGTCATCTTGGATTCGCGATTCCATGGATTCAGGGTCTGGGGATGTTTTGCGGCCGAGCATCGCACTTAGGGTGGTGTGGCCAGTTGTTTTTTAGCATCGGTTCGAAGTGACTGCGGATCTTGAAGTGGTGGTTTCCCTAAGTGGGGGGACCCCAATATACACCCCTATATGCTGTAGGCCTTGCTGTGGGGAGCCCCAAAAGGGTACCCCTAATTTTGGGAAACCCCAAGTTTCTTCCGCTCGAAGGCTTATGGGCGGCCTGCTCAGGGACCTTCGAGTCTTGCACGAGAGCCGAGAGAATGGTTCTTTGCATTTGAGTCTAGGAATGATGCCTAACTAATTACTTTAAGCCCTTAATAACTTAAGTCTACTAATTCCCTACATAAGGCTATTTGGAGGTGCAGGGTTCTTGACCGGCTGAAGCACACCTGCACGGTTGGCTTTCAAGGCCTCATCTGCGTTTGGTCATGAAAAGCGCACACCCTACACCCTGCCCATAATCCAAAAATTCAAAGCTCTCTTGGTTCTAAAGGTTGAAGACTGATGGACTTCTATAATCTAGATGATCCTCAGGAGCCACCACCAGAAACCCCGAACCTGTTTGGCCGCCGCTGGAGTCTGCCCCAAACATGATTCGGGCTCATACGAGTACGTAGGGCCCGAAGATTCTAAACTCCGAAGCGCAAAGTGGATGGAACTCCTTCCAGCTCAAAGTAGGAAAAGCCCAAGTTACAATCAGGTAGTATCCTAGAGTCTCTCATAATTACAGTGGTCATTACATGTGTCATGCTCGTGTCTTGCAACATACAGTCCCCTTGAAGTAAATAGAATATGGTGAACATGGGGATCTTATTCTAATATATATATATACCCAAAGCCACATTCTACTGTACCTCCTGAAGGGGGACCCTAGACCCTAAAATTTAGTTTCCATTTTCTTTTCCATTATCCCAAAATATAACCCCCATATTCTATCTACTTACGGGGGACCCTTCCTGCTATGCCACGGCGGTCACACCGAGGCTGGGCTACTGCAAGCTGGGCAGAAAGGCCAGGCTGCTTTTCTTTGTATACGTGCTGAAAGGGGGGTTATATGGGGGAGTATATAGGGGAACACTCTAGGGTTATTCAAGCGGATACTAGGAGTTATGATATACATGAGCCATAGTCTAAACTCCTTAAAGGGGGATTAGGGTTTAGGATTTAGGGTTGAGGTATTAATTCCTTAAAGAAGGGTTATATAGCGGGGTTATTTAGGGGCTTATACAGGAGACTACTCTGGGGGGTATTAAAGCGGATACTTGGAGTTTAGATTATGGCTCATGTACTTAGCCTGATTCTTCCCCCAAAAAGAACTCCCCCCATGACTTCCCAACATACTATGACATACTACAATATAATGTTTGTCATTTGTGGGCTGAGGGGGCGGGGTATTCTTATTTATAATGCGGCAGGGGATTAACTGCGGACGTCGTAATTGTATATAAGCAGAAACTATGACATACGAAGCCCAAAGCCTAAAGCCCTCCAAACCTAGATTCAGAACACCAAGCCACTCAAATTCCAGCCCGTAGGGTTTGCGATTTCCCAATCCCTAAACCTCCCCCCAGAGGCCCTGGAAGCCTTACCTGGGACCCCAATGCTTAGCAGTCATTCTCCTACAGCTAGTAGGAACATTAGGTATAATTGGTGATAGGTGGTGGTTTCCCCAAGTAGAGGGACCCCAACATGGACCCCCAAAATACTAGAATCTTAATTATAGGGACTCTCAAAAAAGGTATCCCTAATTCTGGGAAACACCCAGGTTCAGGTCCCTAAACCCTAAACCCCCGAAACAAAGTGCCAGCCTTAAATACCACGAGGTTAGCTCAGGACCTGCAGATCAGATTCCTGGATGCCCTGGCAGTAGGGGCTTAGCGCTTTAGGGTTTGGGGTTTAGGGGCTAGGGGTTGGGGTGTAGGGGTGTAGGGGTTGGGGTTTAGGGTTTGGGGCTTAGAATTTAGGAGCTACTTCGACCTTCATGGGACTTCGCTTCATAACTGCTTTTAGTTGAGGTGATAACCCTACTTATGTCAGTAGTAACCTGTATAAATCCAGTTAGCGGATGTTTAAGTAGGGTCCAAAGCTGAGTAAAAAAAAGTAGTTGCTAAGCCGCGTTAAGTTTTCAGGAGGCAGGAAAACCCCAAGTTAGAACCAGGTTGTAACTCAAACCTCCCATAGTCACCCTCATAGATAATGCTCGTGTTCTGCACCATAGGTAAAACTAATGCTTCATCCTTCTTCTAGGACCCCCTAAACCCGAAACCCTAAACAAACCCTAAACCCCAAAGTTTGAACCCATTTTTTGGAAGGCCCCATACCCGCTTTCTGGTCGAGGTTCATAGGGAAGGATGGGGCGTGAGGATTGTTAGTGAAGCGCTTCTGGGTTCGGCAAGTCCACGCTGGGTTTAAGATTTGGGGTTTAAGGCTTGGGGCCTATTTTTCACGGTTTCGGGTTTTTGGGCTTGTAGGGCTTAGGGTTTAGGACTTAGAGTTTAGGGTTGAGGGTTTAGCTTTTTGTCGCAGAGACTCCTTGCAACCTTTTGATCTAGAACCAGTACTAAACTGGCAGAATCTGACTAGAAACTGGTGCAATGCGCGCCCTGAACCCTGAAGCTTAAGCCCTCGGCTTAATACGCGAAATGCATCCCGTCTGCTTAGGCCTTTAACTCATGGCTTCTCCTACTAGCCTCCTTTATATTCTTAGGGTTTAGGATTTTAGGGTTTAGGATTTTAGGGTTTAGTGTTTTAGGGTTTGGGTTTAGGGTTTTAGGGTTTAGGGTTTAAGCTTAGGGTTCGGGATTTAGGGGTTAGAGTTGGTTTGGAGGCTTAGGGGGCTTAGTAACTGCTGATACCTGGGGGTTAGAACACTACTTGTAACGGGGGTAACCTATATATGTCCTGCTAGGGGGACGATAGGTAAGGGCATAAACCCAGTTACAGGTAGTTGCTGAATCCTGAAGGCTAAACCTAAACCCTAACTCCCCTGAATCTCCACATGACTTTAATGTCTCGGGACTTCTAACCATGAACTCATCTTTGAGTTCAAGATTTTGGTTTAGGCCTCCCACGTCGTAATACTTCCATGAACTAGGAAGTATTGTCTAATCTTTTTTGTGATACAATATTACATTATTTTGTATGATAGGTATGTGGGAATTAGGAATGATTTTCAATGTTGTATTTTGGTAGAATCCGCCAGGAGCTAGTAAAACAATTTTTGCTTATTGGTCTATCAGGGGACTACAGAATGAGGATAGTAGTATCTTGTGGGCATGTCACAGGGACCCTGAGCCTCAAACCTCAAACCCTAAACCCTAAACTACTCGGAGTCATGGTAAAACCTGCCCTATTCCCTGGTTCCCTTCGTCCTTACCATCCCCGTATGTCCTTAGGACATCCCTGCCGGTTCTCAAGTACGGCTGGCCCGGAGCCTGCCTTCATGCGGCTGTCATCAGCCTGCAGGAGCTGGTCGTAGGAAAGGGTTTAGGGTTTATTTAGGGTTCAGCAATGAGGCCAGATGCAAAAAGGGATTAGGATTTAGGATTTAGGGTTCTGGACATGGGTTTGGGGCTTAGGATCGGGGTTTTACGGCCTAGGTTCTGGGGTTTTGGGAGCTCATAGAGATTGTATACGGCTTGCGTTCAAAAGCTGGCCCTTTTGAGTTTTCGGTTTTGGTATCAAGTCTTTGGGCTCCATTTGTTTATCTGGCCTTGAGGGTTAAGGGTTTGGGATTTAGGATGTAGGCTTTTAGGCCCTAGGGTTTGCACTGTGGCAGAGATTGGTTCCTGGGCACCCAACTTCTCCCTATACCCGAAATACGCACACATTGTGTTAAATCAAGTTCCTTAACAACAGCCCAGTTTAGTCTGTAGCGCTTCGCAGTTGCTACAATGGTGTACTCATCACAGTCGGCAGAGGCCATAACCGTTTACATAGCAGAGCTTTAACCCTCCATTTTCGCTTTGAACCCTACTTCCCCAGATAATCCCTATGTAATCCCCGCATATATACCTCTATAATCCATACAAATCATTGTAATCCCTATTGACTCCCTGAACGCCTAAACCCTAAGTCCCTAAACCCTAAACCCTCAAACTCGTGTAGGGAAGGTTTTCACCCCTCAAGCAACACCGCTCCAGGGCGCCGCGCTACTGGCAGAGGTGAACACCCCGCTCCGCACACATGCGGATCCTTAGAGGGTAAAAGGTTGATGGGTAAAGGTTTTAGGGCTCGGGGTTTAGGGTTCAGGGTTTACCTTGAAAGTAGCTCGTTGACTTCAGAGGTAGACACAACATCCAAAGCCTCTTTTTTAATCTTGGCCTTCCTCACAAAGCAGGACGGTAGGCATCCCAGGAGCACCTAGGGATAATACGGGAATTGTGGTGGGTCTTATTTGGGATCATATAGGAAAAGCCTTTGGGAAACATCCACCTACCCCTAAGGGGTTCAGGATGCTGGCGTAAAACGCAGTTTAGGGACGCAGTTCAGGGTTTAGGGCTTAGGTCCAAGAGAGTTCCAAGTCAATCCTCGTTGTTCTCCAGGGTTCCAGGAATTCTGTGAGCTCTTGTCAGTATTAGCCTTGCCAATGAAGGGTGGAGATAGGGGCTCCTCTTGTAGTTTAGTATAGTTCCTAATAGAGTCCCTGTAATAAGGAACCCATGTCCATCAGGTATCTGGGGAAATTTAAATATTGACTCTAGCCCATATACGGTCTAAGTGTGGGATCCGGTGATTTCAGTATAGGCACCTTAACCCTGTCCTACCTTTTTTGCAATGTGCCCTATGAATTACCTACAAAAAATAGGACGGAACCGAAAAAAGGGAAGGACCTGCAGGTGCCTGGTAACTCAAACACGTGATTAATAAACCCCCTCCCCTTTATAGGGATTATAATAGGGATCCTAACATTAAGGCCCTTAAAAGGAGTGGGTTTATTAATCATGGGTCTACATTAGCTCTACAGGGGCTTTTCAAGGGAAGCAGAGCACTCCTTGAGCTTGAGGTGTCACGAAGCATCCGGGTCCTTCTTGGCTGTCCTTCTGGTAGATAGGTTGTTCTGAAGGTCCCCCATAAAGGAGGGGCCATTGAGAATATGTTTCGTGAAACGGGCATCCTGGTAAATGGGGATCCTACAGTATGGCCATTTTGGGGGAGAGGCATTTTGAAGCAAAAGCCCTAAACCCAAACCCTAAACCCCAAACCCTAAACCCTGAACCCCTACACCCTAAACGCGCGTAGGGACCATAGCCTTGTTGTTGGGGGCATGGCAGGGGGATCCCCAGTTCTCACAAAGGCTTCAGGGTTTGGGGTTTAGCGAGGGTTTAGGGTTGAGGGTTTGGGGAGTTCTAGAAAATCACCCGCCATGTTCATAAGTCTGCAGCATCCCCTCCCCTAATCATAAACCCACCACCAACCCGCAAAAATAAACCTCCCCCACATAGTGCCTGATGGGGACAGTACAATAGGAAGTTCGGAGGAAATTCTTAGGGACGCTGAAACTATATTCAATCACGTTGGAGCGTTGTTCTTTCCAGGGCTTGGAGTTTAGAGTTTATAAGGTTGGGAACAACTTCGCTCAAACTACAAAAAGCCGAGGATGGAGCACTGGACCCGAAGCATTGGCCGCTGCCCGCCGGGAAAAAGGTTACTAATCCCCCTCCCTCAATATGAAAATCCACCACCTCTCACCGCCAAACTGCACAATATTCTGTATATGTCTTAGTAGATTATTAGGGGAATGCCTCATGTTAGGGGGGCGGCCGGGGTAAATGTTGCTGTAGGGAGATTACAAAAGCTCCTCGGAGTTCAAACAGATTGCCATCAGTTCAGCTTCTTTTGGGCGAAACGAGGTAGGCTTCAATTTCTATGCTTGGTGGGTGTCTGTAGGGTTCCTGAGGAACATTGGTGAGGCTACATTTTGAGTGTCTAAACTATTGCGGACGCTTGATAGGTTTGAGACCTTTGGACGATGGTGCATGTTCAGGACTTTCTTGAGAGCCCCTACAGTCCTTGACTGCACCTCCTTGTATTTTTGGCTTTGAGGGGAGGGAGGTACTAGTACAGTGCTACATTTGGTGGTGATATAGGGGATAGTTACAGAAATTACTTCCCCACTGCCTCTTAGGCGGTTTAGTGTTGAGGATTTAGGGAGGTCTGTGTCGATCCGTGAAGCCTATAAACCCTAGGCCCTAAGGCCCTTGACCCTGAACCCTAAACCGCGGCCTTCGTCGGCAGCTGAGGAACCATACTCGAGCCTTTCTGGATCGTCGACCGGGCGCCGTCCCAGGATCCTACTGGCACCTGGATTGTTTACGGATCATGTAGGATTTGATGTTGGAGTATGTAGCTTATTGTGTGGGATTGTGTAAGGTTTGTATGAGAATTTGTAGGGCGTTTAATGGAATTATGTGAGGTTTCATACGGGGATACGTAAGGTGTCAAATGGGATTATGTAGGGGGTTATATATATATATGTATATCTACATGTTGAATGTAGACTTGGGTTCCCCAGTAGTTTGCCCTTTTCTACTAATGAAAGACACCCTTTTTGGTCCTAGGTTTCAGAGGATTTTTTTGGGGTGTATGTGGGTTCGCACGTAAAACAACATAGGAATCGTTGATGGAGGAAAACACAACCTAGGGTCGATTAGGGTGCTATAGCTCCTCGGAAGTCAAGGTGTTGGGGTGAAGACGGTTAAGGGCTATATACGGAGAATCTTAGGAAAGCAATAAGAAATCAAATGCAACTGGGGTGGCGTAGGGGGTGATACTGTTGATACTATCAACCCTGCATGACATTATACTTGGATAGCAGAACTGGGAGTGCAAGGTACCCAGAGTCATGCAAGATATTTGGTCTTTAGCATAGCTTCAAGGAATTCAGGGTTTGAGTGGTGTGCTCCGTCAACTGCATTGCATGTTGTTCGCAGAGATGAACGCTGCTTAGTTGCGTTGTGGGGTATCTTCTCCGGTTAGCGTTGGATGCCTTGGGGACTTCGAGGGGCATACAGCATGCATAGAGGTGTAGGGAAGTCGTCTCCAGGTCGCGGGGATTTAGAACCTGAACCCTACACCCCAAAACGCCTAAACCCCAACCCGCAGTTTCAACCCTGAGCCCTGAGCCCATAACCGTTTGGTGCGAAGCCATGCTGCCTTCATTGTGGCCAGATTGAGCTTCGGGTTTGGGATTTAGGTCCCCTGATTCCCAAAAAGCCTTAGGTTATAGGGTGAGGGTTAAGGTTTAGGGTTCGGGGCCCTGATAGCTTTAGTGTTTATGGTGAGAGTTGAGGGCGCTGACTTCTTTGCGTTTGCCAAATGCCAGCAACTTCGATCCACCTGAAACCTTGCTGAAAAAGGATTCCATTGCGGTAAGTTGTGCGTCTTGAACGGGTTCCTTAGGAATATTGGTCTGTGTATACATGTGGTATCTCATTTAAGAGATAGGTCGTGCGGCTGATGTAGCTTTTGGCTTGTCATTTCCCAGGACATCCTTATGGCCGTTCCAAAGAGGTTCCTGAGGTGACTCGTAACATACCCTCCGTAGAATCCCTACATATACTTGCCGTCCCTGGGGTACCCATGCTGAAACACCCTGGTTATGGTGACGCTCGAAGGCCGGCGTAGGTCCCAAGAACTGAGCATGAAGCCTGTGTTACCGTCCAGACGCCTGCCTTATCCCTAAACCCTAAAACCTAAACCGCTAAACCCTGAACCCTTAAAACCTAAACCCCTAAGCCCTAGACCAGTCTTTCCCCACGAAAAAAAAAGTACGTACATCCTTCTGGTATGCAAGCGAGCCTGCCCCAACCTCCTAAACTCCAGGCCTGGAGCTCTAATCCCCAATACATGCTCCTCGGGACTAGGGTTAAGGGTTAACGGTTTAGGGTTTAGGGTTTAGGTCTTAGGGTTTAGGGTCTCCTTGGGACTTAGCTTGGGCCTTAGACCCTTAACCCTTTGGGATTCCCTTATATTCCTATTATAGGTACTTACGGGTTAACCCTCAGTAGGGGTCCTGAGTGCCACGCAGCATGTAAATTACTGGTGGGAGTCCAAAGAAGGGCTGTAGTTGTTGGTTTAGGGTTTAGGCTTTAGGGTTGAGAGTTTAGGTTTGAGAGTTTAGAGTTAAGGGAGTCAGGCACTGGGTTGTAGGATGTAGGGTTTGGAGTTGAGGGTTCAGGGTATTTTTTGGAATTTCTCCCAAAGCTAGCACAGCGCAAAATCGGCTCAGGTACACCGAGCCAATCTTAGCCTGGCAAGGGGCCGATACCATGGTCGGCGGCGCATGAAAAAGTCTTTGCCAAGAGTACCTTCCCTGTACCCCTAAGAGGCATATGAGCCATAGTCTAAGCTCCTAGTATCCCGCTTAGTAGCGCCTAAAATACTCCCCTCTATAACCCCCTATATAACCCCCTTTAAGGAGTCTAGATTATAGCTCATACAGTCGCTAATGAGGGGTAGTTAGAGTAGAATCGAAGGCAGATGGGAGGTCTAGGTGTGGGAGCTATGAGAATTTCCTTTTTTGTAGGCATGAGGTTTGCAAAAGTTTTGGGGGTAAAGCATGATGCGTTGGTAGGAATGAACTAAGCGTAAACCCTTATGTTGGTAGGCATGAAGTGTGGCTAAGTGAGGGGGGACTTGGCTAGCAGTGGTTTGTGATTGGGGTCACTGCCTTGTGTAACCTCATGAAGGCCAGTACAAGCATTGTTTGCTGTCAGTTCAGCTAGATAACTTAAAGGGCGTTTAAGCCTATCAGACTAAAGTAGTGGGGCAAATGATTTGGGTACAGCTGGGGGCACGTTATGTTCCTACGGTTCGATAGGGGCTAAAAAGGGAACAAGTTCGTCAAGCTTCTACAATAGTTTGATTCATTTGATGTTGGACATCCATCACGACTTGCAAGCACTGAGTTGAGACAAGCCGGCTGTTCAAGTTCTCGTGTGTGCCTGCAGAGTATGACTCACACACTGACAATCTAGCGCCTATCGAGCTGCCTGCTTAGAACGAAGGGCTTCGAGAGGGCCGTACACTGTAAACCTAACACTCGCATGTTGATGGTTGTATACATGTAGTTCAAAACCTTTGCTTATCCCTTTCCATATTTGATCAGTTTTTCTGCTCGATACATTATGCTGTGCATACACCCTAAACCCTGAAGCCTAAACATCATTATACTCCAAGCGTAAACCCTTTTCAAGCACAATTCCTACAGTTTTAAGGTTATAGGGGGGTTCTGGAGACCTTTAAGGGTATACATACATACATACATACATACGTACATATATAACGGTCCCAGAGTTAAGGGTCCATACTCGGGACCTGACTCATGCGCCTCGACCATTTTCCGGCTATTACGCTGCCAGAAAACATTTAACTTGCACTTGCACCCCCAATTACCTGCAGTTTGTAGTCCCCCTTAAGTAAATAGAATATGGCTCTGAGTATGTTATAATAAGAATACCATATATATTCCATATTCTATCTACTTAAGGGGGACTACACTCTAAACCCTGAACCCCATATTCTATCTACTTAAGGGGGACTATAGCCCCATACAGGCTATCCTACACCTTCCAATCTCGCCTGTCCACATGGGCTCAGCTTTCTTTGGCACCTGTAGGGTGATGAGGGGCACCAGTGATGAGCATACTTGGGTTTAGGGTTTAGGATTTAGAGATTTGAAGGCTTGGCTTGTTAGCCGCAGTACACGTCATGCAGGACTCTAAGCATTTGTAGTTCTAGGACCGTCTGTGATGCTCACGGAAAGAACGGCTGCCAGAGCTGCAGGGGATTCACCCCTAAACCCTAAACCCTGTAGAACCCCTATATAGCCCCTGCAACCATATCACCGGTTGAAACTGACACCCTCTGGGAATGAAATGGTAATGAGCAGCCCAGCAAACCAGAAGACCTTTACTCTTATGATTTCACACCATGATTTCTATTCCCCCGGAAGTAGATAGAATATATGTGTATATATAGGATCTCCATATACCCCATAATCTATCTACTTAAGGGTGACTATAGCCCTAAACCCTAAACCTTAAACCCCAAACCCTTATCCCTAAACCCTAATCCCTAAACCCTAAACCCTAAACCCTAAACCCTAATCCCTAAACCCTAAACCCTAAACCCTATATTCTATGCATTCTTT
>CAJNIZ010017413.1:0-42826 GCA_905231905.1 Symbiodinium pilosum
CTCCCAGGCACTCTGCATCTGCTGCTTGGCCTTGTCAGAGGCGTCCTGTGCTGATTGGGTATGACGTGCGGATACTGCAAGGGGATAGAAGGTGCCTGGGATGGAGCATTCGGATTTCCTTTGCTATATGTACGAGACTGAAAAGGAGGTAGTCAAGCCCACGAATATGCAAAGCTGTAAGCGGAGGAATATGCCAGACATATGTAGTTGCAGGGTGCGAAAGACATATGGCTTGAAGAATGTTTCGAGTTCACAGTCGTGCGTGGAAGGCTCAGCAGCAGCTACTCTTCATGACATTTCGTAACTCAAGCTCCTCTAAGACTTATGGTTGCCTTGCTCTCTTCCTATACGCAGCTACGGTTACATCCCGCCCTTGACAATTCACCCCCCTAAACACTTTGTCAGAAGCGTTTCCAATTACCAAACTTGCAGACCAAACATGTATGATTTAAGCAAACTCATCACAAAGACAGAGTTGCCAGGGTTGTTGGCGCATGGGGATCACACTGATACACTTATGTCCGGAAAAGCTCATGACCAGCCACGAACACATCATGACCCGTATGACCCAAGTGCCGCCGTTTCCTTGGCGCTCGCCTTCACTTCCTCTGTGGTCGGCGCCTGGTCATGTTTGTGCTGAGGTTGCGCCAGTATATGCGCAGGAATTGTAGTCCAGCTGGATCCGACACCATGGTTCACTGGGTTAGCCCCTGAAACTATGTTGAAAAATACTCGCATATATGAGGTCCCCTATTAAAGCCATTCGGGAGAATGCAAGGGCCTACCCAGTTTATCTATGCCTCCAAAGACTGAAGCAACTGTGTAACCGACACAAAAGACTTGCGAATTCTCTGGCCTTTGGTTGGCTAGGAATGCAGGAATGGATCCTCATAGCAGTCCCTATATAACCCATCATAGTGGTTTCCATGTTCTTTTCCATTCCTTCATTCCCGGCTAGCCACAGGCCAGTTCTAGTGTATTGGAAGAACACTACAGTGCTTCTCCTCTACGCGGAAGCGCAGGTAGTGATCCCTCTCGGGATATATAGGGTTTACAGTTTGGGGGTTTGGGTAAGGGCTTTGGGTAAAACGTGGCACGAAATCAATGCGACAGCCTGCCTGCTAGCATGAACTTTTGCTTTGGGATTCTTACCTGCACCTGTCGGGGGGGGGCACACTCGCCTTCACCTTAAACACTCCCGCCCCAACACCTCAGACCCTGAATCCCTGACCCCTGAGGCGAAAGCAACTTGCCTGCGCCCAAGCACTTTGCATCTGCTGCTTGGCCTTGTCAGAGGCGTCCTTCACTGTTTCCCGCTGATGAGACCACTAGACGATACAGGGAAATGCAGTGGATGGCGCATGCCTTTTTGTCATAGCCTGCTTTTAATGCTTCCAAGAAGCATGTATGTAGGGTATGATAGAAATATGTGAAAAATGCATCCGAATTCAGGGATTGACCGTCGGCCAGATACTGCCTTCTAATGAGAATCAGGCTAGTTCATATAAACTTGATGTAGTACAGATGCAACGATGCAGCAAATTTGGATCTACACGCATGCTGCAAAATCTGGAATCTGATGCTCACGGCGGGATCCATTCATCTGTGTCCGTCAGGAATACTTCCCCCAGCAACCCCTAAATCCTAATCCTTAACCGCCTAAACCCCTTTAACATCCAAAACCCTAAGCCCTTTGTCCTACAGCACTCGGGGCTATAGCCCCCTGAAGCAGCACAAAGTCCGTAACCTGAAGTTGATATCACAAAATCGGACAGGTTCCATGCTGAGTATTACTAGGGGTTGGCTAGGGGTCATATAGGGGTTGTGCAATAACGGAAAAGAAAATGGAAACTACTATTTAGTGTTTAGGGTTATGTAAGAGGCATCATTTATCATCGAAGGAGAGGGGCTTGGTTGTAAGCGGTCAGTGATGACACGGCAGACCTGCAATGCCTTGAATCTCTTCATCACCCCAAACCCCTAACCCCTAAAGCCCTAAACCTTGAGCAGTTCGCGTCTGAATATTGACCACTCTTTCTGTAAAGCCAAGCAACACTAATGTCTTTCTCTCTTCAGAACCCACCCACCCTCTAACATTAAGCAGTCACATTTTGTTATTTAGAATACTTTGGGATTTGGGAACATTTAACATTAGGGAGGGTAGGGGGGGTAATATTAGGGGGGGGATTGCATGTTGTAGTCTACAGATCTCTGGGCTCAACGTACGTATTGCACGGAGAGTATACCCTAAATCTTGTTCCACGTACATATGTCGATGCCACCGTCTCCTTTGCACCAGCCGTCACTTCTGCTGTTGTGGGCACCTGGTCGTATCAGGTATAGGCCCCATTAGGAAGATTGGCCATTTTGGGCAGATTGGTGAGGGTGTGTACCGTGTGGCGTGTTATTTCTCTGAGGGACCATGCATGAAAGGCTACCTCAATGTCCTTTTGGCTTGGTGAGGGGTTGAAATGTGAAAGGCTTGGGGTGGACGAGATTGCCATACGCTAAAGTTGCAGTACCATGCGAAGTGCGTTGCGTTTTCCCTTTATGCATGGAACAATGACAAGAGATGTAGCAGCATGACTCTAGATGGACTGCGCTCTCTCACGAAATCTTTTTCAAACAAAAATGAAGACAGTGGCGTTGCGCAGAAACCATTGCATGAGTTTCACGCACTAATCTGCCCCAAATTGGCTTGTCTAGGTATGGACAGCTTAGGCTGCGGTATAGTGGCAGTGTACGCACAGTAACTGCGCCTCGCTCTACACGGAGCCCAGTCCTTCCACCGTTAACCCCTGACCGTGCATCCCTGACCCCTTAAGCCCGAACGCAACTTGCCTGCTCCCAGGCACTCTGCATCTGCTGCTTGGCCTTGTCAGAGGCGTCCTGTGCTTCTGCCAGGCACTACAGGGATAATGCGGTGGATAGCATATAGGGTTGCTCTGCCAAGGGCTCTGGGAACATTTTTAGGTATCGACAGAGGCAACGGCTGCACCCATGCCATCTTCCAAGAAGCATGCATGTAGAGTATACAACTAGGTTTATGCAAGGACGGCCAACCGTCAAAGAAGACTACCTTAGTAGCTTCCATGTAATTGTCCATCTGATTTTCCATTTGATTCTCCAGTATTTTTGGACTTTGGCAGGGTTTATATGAAGTAGTAAGGGGATTTGCCCGAAGGCCTGTGAGATGGTGGAGCCCGACGAATGCTGGTAGCTTTGTCCATCCTGGGTCCTTCAGATTTGTCCTGGATGATCCGGTTCATGTGATACTTATAACTGATATGTAAACGTCTAGAACTATTGGCGTGTTAATGTGCTGCAGATGTACGTTTTTTTTGTGCGGTAACTGCTTTCAGCACAAAGTCATCCGCAACACTGGGTTTGCACACTAGGCCCTGCACCATCACTGGGCTATGACCTTCTGCCCTCATGTTCCACAGAAAGCCAGAAAGTTCAAGGCCAAGCGATCAACTCCCTACAGTACCTCTGGCGACTACATCCCTGTGCCCCAATGCGAAAACTGTTCGCGTCGCTGTTCCACTGCAGAATGAAACGAGAGGACTTGTTGTTAAGTGGCATACGCGGCATTGACATGCTTAGCCTCGAACCCCACATACAACAGAGTCAGCGCTGTGCCTTGAGGTTGTTTTGCAAACATCGAAAGGCTCCCTGCAAAAGCCCCAAACAGTGCCTCACGAAGCGACACTATCAGGTCCGGACAAAACCCCTTTCTCAACTGCAATAGCCCGTCTGCAAGGGCTTCCTTGGCTCCCACCTTCATCTCTTCTGCGGTTGGCGCCTGAAGGGTATACATTCAGAGGTCATGTCCAATGTGTTTTGAAGTATAGAAAAGTAGGAACGATTGATTCTGCTGGGTACAGGTTAAGTGAGGGCGTCAGGGGTGAAGGCTTAGCTCCAACATGGGTATGTGCCAAGACTGCAGCTCGTCAATGGAACCACGTAATAGGAACTAGAGATGCCTAAAAGGCCTCTTTAAAGGACTTGCGCATGTTGATGGACTGCGCCGCAAGTAGGATGTGTGATTGGTATATCAGGCTAGAAACGCAATGCCGTTACTCAAAGACGCGCCATCCCTAAGACGGCCCAAAGTCTCTGCTTCGGTGCTCCTTAAGATGAGGTCAGCCGACGTCTCCAGTCCATGGTTTAGCGTTTCTTTCCCGCTGCAAAATGACCAGCCTGCATAGCACGTCATGCTCCGAAGGAATTCATCAAGGATGCACCTCTTCTAATTGTTGTTAATCCCCATTTCAACCGAGGCAGGGACGCTGTTATTAATGCTACTTACCTGACTTTCTGCATGGTGCCGCTTGAAATAACCTGAGGGGTGATCTGGGGTCGCGTGTAGCCAGGTCATGCAGGATCCATGTCACAATTTCTTGCAATCCGGCCATTACCTCCACTGACATCCCACCATTATTCCAGGGCCCTAGGCATGGATATAGTCACTCTTAAGTAGATAGAATATGAGGTATGTGGGAATGTTATTATGAGATGGGCCAATTCCCTATTCTATCTACTTCAGGGGGCCTATATTCCCTTACCTCTGATGTTTCTCAAAAGCCTACACAGTCGTGCCTAGAAAAAGACCAAGACTTGTAGCCAACTCAGCCAACAGGGACACGGGTTGCCTCCATCTTTAGGACCTCCTCCTTCACCTGTGGGGGCTTCTCTAAATGGAGGCCGGTTTGAGTTGCAAATTTTGGCAAACTGGGAAAAAAGGAGAAAGCTGGGGCTATGTTATGGGGGATGCTAGGGCTGCCTCTTCACATGGTACTGGGTCAGTCCCGAGAACACCGGGATTTATGTAGGCTTCGTGATGGCGCTGGGGTCCTTGCTATTCATTGCTGTGAATCGTACCTAAGACTGCAGAGTATGAACAAGGATCAGAATAGGCCGGTTTGCCTTACTATTGCGGCCTCTACGTTGAATGACATGTACAGGAGGACCCGCCTTTTCTATGGTTGAATACCGCTAGCTGCAGGTCCAACTGTGTTTCCCAGGCCGGTAGTGTAGCTCTTCCTCTTTGCATTTGAGTATTTGTCCGATTCGGGGGCCGCCAGATAATATGCCATGAAACCTATTGGGGAACGCCCGAGCAAACGGTCTAGACTTCAGGGAGCTCTCCACTTGTTAGGTTGAGTGGAAGGCAATCAACCTGAGATTTAATCGTGTCGGGAACAGCAAGAGCGACTTGTAGGATCTAGATTTGAACCACTTCAACCCGCACGAATTCAGACACTAGATGAGGAAGATGGTCTAATCAATATGGTGTGTCAGGCCCCTCCCTGTACCTGAAGCTAGTTGTCATACAGAGTACGGGGCTCAAAGACACGGCCTGCCTTCATTTTAGTGCGTGGGCCTGACATGAACATTTTCCAGCGCATGTCATCCTGCGATCTGCTGTATAGCGATTTTATAGAGACCCGTTTGCAAAAAGCAGGCGGCAAAACATCTCCCTACGCAGCGTAATTCGAAGAAGTGTATGACCTGCGGCTCAGACCTTGACAGGAGTTGGAAATAGAACATTGGTGTTAAACGTGTTCCACAAAACAGCTGCGGAGCTGTGGTACCAACTTGTTGGCACGAATCTCGTCCACGTGCCACGTTTATGAAATTCTTACTGTGCCAACAACCCACACGAAACGGCGGCGACAGGTCGCAACAGTTCTCTCCACCATCACCACGACCTACTCCTCCACTACCTCATGCACGACGACAATGACTACTACTACTACTACAACAACAACAACTACTACTACTACTACCACCACTACCACTACCACCACTACCACCACTACCACCACCACCACCACCACCACCACCACCACCACCACCACCACCACCACCACCACCACCACCACCACCACCACCACCACTCCCACTCCCGCTCCCACTGCCATTGTGACTCCGACTCTGACTCCCACGCCTACTCCTGCTGATACCATCAACACTCGTAACGGCGCCTCTGCAGCAGCAGAAGAAGCAGCAGAGGAAGCTGCAGCAGCTGAAGCCACCAGTGCTTCCTTCCTTGGCTCCTCCTTCACCTTACATGACCAGGGGTACGCTGGTCCCCCCAAAATGCACCCAACAAAAACTGACAGAGACTGCATCTGATATCGCCTAGAGGATGTAGCTCTGTTATTGCAGCAATAAAGTTTTGACTGTGTTGGAACTTAAAAGACCCGTACTGCAGAATTGGTTGCAGGTTGGGACAATGTGCGGGGAACTGCCTTGGTTGTTGTGAGGGGCCCAAGATCTAGGAGACACGTACAGGCGACAGAGTAGTAGGCCTCAAAAATCGGGAGCCCTTCAGTAGACTCGAAAACCAAAAGCACAACCCTAAACACACAGCCCAAAGCACGGACACCGTCTGAGTTAAGCCCCATGCTTTTGAAATCACCATGTGGTTTCCTAAAACCCCAGTTATCTGTAACCATTGCAAATTCTGCGTTACAGGCAGTCTAAGTTTAGACAGGGATGTCATCCTAGACTTAGGAGTTGGAAGTCCTGCAGTCCGAAAATCCTTCCAGCTCCTTCTGGTTGCCTGGAGATTCAGTTTCATTATATCCTCAAAGAAAATGTGCGCTAAGAACCCATGATACGCCCCTTTGTCTCCCCCAAAATGGTTACAGGTGGGTTGCAACTACAGTGATAAGTGGGTTAGAGCTGAGAGTTATCCTGAACCTCCAAGAAGGAAGAGCATGCAGAAGTCTTCCCATCGACAGACATGGAACGTGAACGAGCCAACTCGTTAGAGTTCAGTCTTGTTTTCAAAGGTTGCTTCCACAGTCTTGTCTGGCTTGGGAAAGTGCAATATCGGAATCTCATTACCACGAACGCTCGATATTATAAGATATGGGCTCGTCAGATGGGACGATCGCCTGGTGAAAAACTTTGCTTAGGCCAGGTAGAAACAGTGGACTTTTCCGTCTGGCGGATTGGGGTGGTCACGTACATGAGAATGTCTCGACCCTCCTTAGAGTGCATTATTTCCTGTAAGCAGACCCTGAACTCCGAATCCCAACTTTAAGCAACAGACCCAAAACTCTAAACTCTTTCTTTACCTTAAACCCTGAGCCTGACACAAAATCTAAACTGTAAATGTTGCGGAGGAAGCCCTGCCTCCTCCAACGCAGGCATCGCGGGCTCCTTCACAGAACCCCAGCTTGGGGTCAGGATTTGGAGTTTAGGGCCTATAATGCCCAAAGGGTCCATGTACCCAATAATTAGGTACTTGGGTTTTAGGTAATAGGAATTATAGTATAGGTTTTGGGGAAGTATATGATTATTAGGTACTTGGACCCTTAGGGATGCTTGGGATTTTAGGAATCGCATTGAAAGGCTAACGGTCAGTGGGTCCAGAGTGAAATGCAGAGACTACTGTAGGGATGCATTCCTTCATTCCCTGCTGTGCAGCAGGTAGGATTTGGAGGGTGAAAGCTTATGAAACATATAGCCCACTTGCAATACCCGCGCAGGCCGTGCGTAACTTGTAACTACACGGCACGCCTGAATACCACCCCCCCGGTAGGGGTTAGATGGCAATGTGTTACAACGATCTGCAGGGATATGTAGGGTTTCTGAAGGTAGTGGGGTCCCTCACGAGGTGTAGATGCTGGCGAAGTCCGTACGTGAGTTTCGGAAGGATCGTGTCTTTCTGGATACGTCCTAAATTACCTGAAGCCTGACTGGAAGGAAATGCCGAAGACGGAGCCGCCATCTGTTTAGTTGTTGCTCTTTCATCGTTCTGCTACTGCAACGCTACTTTGTTACCATTACTCGGACGAGGCAACCAGGGTTGTTCATGAAACCATATCACACTGGGAATTAACAATGAACCTTGGATGACGGATAGGATCAGGAATGACAGGCGTCTCGACATGGATAGCATCCCAGGGATCGAAGGGTAAGATATCTGTGTCATGAGACAGGCTATGGCTAATGTAGACGCATGATTAATAACCCTTCCTTATTTTCAGGGCCTTACTAGTAGGATCCCTATTATAACCCCTATTAAGCGGAGGGGGGGTTCCTAATCAGGGGTCTACATTATGCGGTATGAATACTGTGCAGGCTTCCCGCCGTCTCTGCCATGACGTTCCAGCTCCGAACACTGAATCTCAGTCCAGGAGGAAGGGCTCTGAAGCCTGAACCCTTAGTTCAAATGCAACCTGCGTCTTCCCTCATGAAATATGGGTGGGCATTCCCAAAATTAGGGGTACCTTATAGAGGTCCCTATAATAAGGACTATGGTGGCCATGGCATTTGGGGGCCTATGTTGGGTTCCCTTCGCCTCTACGGCAAGCCCATAAATCTATAGATGGGAACTTCGACAACTACACGGGCAACGAAAGCGCAAACCCTTCATGAGCACAATGAAAGAACGGCGTAGGACCCAAAGCAGTACATGCAATGCTACCATAAACCCTAAAGCCTGGTTTCTTCAGACTAGTGGCCCCCTTTGGCGAGTCTCTAACTTGGCATGGTAACATAGAAGGGTCTATCATTGGACCACCGATAACTCCTAGGTCTCATGTATGCAGAGCCATTCGGGCAATTGACCATGTCCGCAATACAAATCGTGCGCGTGATAAAAGGACGGTAACCCTGTGTGTCCCTTGACAATCCTCTAAACTCCTATAAACTCCTGAACCTCCAGAAGCTACACTCCGAACTGCTAACAGCAAAGCTCTTACAAGTCATATAAGGTGATTTTTGGGTTTACCTGTACAACAGAATAGCGCAGCATCCATAACAAACGGTCACAGGGGCAATCATTCTTTATAAGCTACTGGTTTGGGTAGAGATGTAGAGGGTTAGTGCTTAGGCCATTGGTTGGGGAAATGCCTACACCCTATACCCTGTACCCTAATCCCTTTCCGTCGAAGCTCTGAACCCTACATCCTATACCCTAAACCCGAATAAATCCTCTACCCCTAAACCCCAAGCTCTGAACCCTACATCCTATACCCTAAACCCGAATAAATCCTCTACCCCTAAACCCCAAGTTCTGAACCCTACATCCTATACCCTAAACCCCTACTAAATCCTCTACCCCTAAACCCCAAGCTCTGAACCCTACATCCTATACCCTAAACCCCTACTAAATCCTCTACCCTAAAGCCTAAACCCTACATCCCTGGCAGCATGGTGCCTCCGATCTGGCCAGCTCCGCAGTGGGTACTTCTGTGGAAGTCTGGGAGTCTGCAACTGCCTGCCACGGGCTAAGGGGTTGTTTAGGGTTTTAGCGTTTAGGGTTTAGGGTTTAGGGGTTTTAGGAGAATCCTGATGATTTGGGTTTACTGGGCTGCTGTTAAGGAACTTGATTTAAGTAACTATTCTGCGGGTATATACCGATTATGGTTATTTTATTTGAGCTCCTTAACAGCAACCCAGAATACCCAGGATCCCGTATCTTAGGTTTTAGGGGATTTGAGGCTTTAGAGGTTTTAGGCGAGTTTCGGGTTTCCTGGTTTAGGCTCTAGGTTCTACTGTAGGGTGTAGGGGTTTTGTGATCAAAGGTTTAGGAGGTCTGGGGTGTAGTAGGGTAAGGGCTAGGGGGGTTTAGCATCTGACCTAGAAAGTAGAACTCCCAATTTGGTACGTTAGAATACTATTGGACATTGTCCATGAACCCTTCAGGGGCATCTACTTTCTAGATCTCCCTATGGGTCCACGGTGATATCCATGAATAGCGCATCCCAATACAATCCACAATATAGTACAATCCTGAGTACGGGGACTTCTCCTTGAAGGTGCACCATATTTTGGAAACCCCCATGGGTTACGGGTTAGAGCTGAGAGTTTTTTCTATGGGGTTAAATGACAAGCGCTTGGGGTCCCTGCAAGTTGAGCCTTCCTTTGCTGTTACACCAAAGACTTCTATAACCCTAACATAATAAGCTTCCCTAGGGGTCCATGTAGCTATATAACACATACTTGGGCCCTGAAGCAGTGATATGGAAATCCCTTTGGGGCCTAAGTATATATCATATACCTACATGGACCCCTTGGGTTTGAGACAGTTTGAGGCTTGTACATATCAACAGCCAAAGCACTGACTGCACTAGTCTGCAGGATAAACCCTGAAGATGATGACAACTACAGTGGCAGGCTAGCCGGGTCAGGGTTCAGTGTTCAGGGTGTAGGGTTTATAGGGCCTAATTCAAGTTCGCTGCTGCTGTTCAGGAGGGTCCTAGCACCCAGGCCAAGTGCACTTGAGCCTAAACCCCAAACCCTAGACCGCCCAGTCCCCTCAACTGAACGTCCCATAAACTCTCAGCATCTGCTATATCAGTGCATGGGCCAGGATACTTCTCGAAAGTAATGTGCACTTCACCAAGACGATCAGGCCCCAGAATCCAGTATTGCAATGTATTAGAACATACTGATAATGTGTTAGAATATACGGTGATGGACGATAATATACGATAGTATGCCACATAATGTACTCTTATATACTAGAATGACGCAAGTACAAAAGGCAGGCCCATCTCCAGACTATACAGAATGTACTGGTTGGTACTTTGAAGGCACCCGTATGTATTCCGTTTAATGTTTAAATTTAGGGAACATGTGCCCTTTTCAAGACAGCAAGAGAAGTTAACAATTGTCCAGAAGTGGCCGCCAGTATAGTATAAAAAATGATGGATCCTTGGTTGTCAGAAACGTACATTGGCGTGAGAAGACCGCAAGCCACAAGCCTCCGCTACGGTGATGGGTCGCTTCCTCAGGTGTGCCAGGAATTTCAAGGTTTGGGGTTTAGACTCGGATGGATTTGGGATATTGCGTTTTGGGTTCTGCCGCCTTCCTCTCGAGATACTACATCTCACCGACGATATCCCAAGCGCTTGTTGAACTGTAAGGAGGGTGCCAGAAACCGGCCACATCCAATGTGTTGCCTTTACTCACGCCGCCGCTGCCAAACCCGAAAGAACGTTTGAAGCTAACTTTGCGGGCGCAGGACTTCCGCCGAATTGAGAGAAATCTGGGCTCACATGCCTGAAAAGCTCTGAGATGATTGCAGTGCGGGGTGGGGTACGTTACATGTTTGACATGCAATTAACGTACAAACTTTGATAATCCCAGAACAGCTCTGGCTTAGTCATCCCAATAGTTCGAGCACAGCTGCAAAGAACAAATGCCACCACGCACAGATGAGCAGGCAGAGCAAAAGGTCTGCAATTTCGAGAATTTCCCTCCTGGCCTCCTGGCTCCCTGTTGCTACCCTTGCTAATGACTCAGCGTCTCGTATGCTGAACCTGTAGAGGCCAATCCCCGAACATATCGGAAAACAAGCTGCGCATCAATCCGGGGCATGTGCGGCGGGGCTCTTGTTTCTGTTCTCTCTCGGGCCAGAGTTGTTCATTGCAAGCTTTACCCACAAGTGACCCAAGGGAGAGAATACGAGGAATCCAACAGTCCAAAAGCTTGGCTTCTTGTCAGATCTGTATACCCTAGGCACTATATGCTGTATCCGGAAACCTGAAAACAATGCGCAAACACTTCTCCTACAATTACCCTAAACCCTTATGTTTACATAATTTCCCTAACCAAAACCCGTTCTCTGGCTACCTGGTACTTATGCAGTCGGCGATGGAGCAATGGATGCCGAGAGTAATGTAGACCCCAGATTAATAAACCACCTCCCCTTAGTAGAGGTTATAATAGGGATCCTAAGATTTAGGCCCTTAAAACGAGGGGGGTTATTAATCATCCCAGATAGTAGTTTCCATTTTCTTTTCCATTATCCCTATGGAATCCCCGCTACATTACCCCAATATTACCCCTATGAGGCCCTTAAAAGGAGGGTGGTTATTAATCATGGGTCTACATTAGGCTCTCTACAATCTCTGGAATCCCTCCTCCATGCTTCAGGTTGTAGCCTTAGGGTTTGTACCCTTGGGTTTGGGCCCCTAAACCATGGAAACATGGCCCTGAATAACGGTATTTGGCACCCAAAACCTAGGGTTACAAACATTAAGGGGACAAACTTAAAGCCTTTGAATGCTTAGTCAGAAATCGGTCCAAGGCTCTACGATGAGGTCCGATGGGGGCTGCTGGAGAATCCCTTCCCCAACTGAGCATGAGAAAGGTTATTTTCTCTTTCTAATACTTAATAGTACACACCCCGCCGCTGCCTCATACCGAATATTCTGTATAGCAGCCGGTACCACTAGGGGGAAATATCTAACAGTCCTGGTGGAAGGGTGCCTGAATCACGTACGGCGGAAACCCAAACAGCCAACCCCAAACACTTAACCCTACAGACCCTAGACCCTGATCCATATACCCTATTATAGACCCCTATTCCTAGACTCTGGACCCTATACCCCGAGCTCTATACCCTTTAGCTGTTGCCAAGAAGCTGCTTCGCCGCGACAGGAGCTGCAGATTTGCTGTTTTGGCAGCCCATGGTGACCAGCCTTGCTAGCTGCCTAATTATTGGGATTGACTGGGTTGCTGTTGAAGAACTTGAATTAAATTGCTCTCATATCGAAACCCTATCATTTAGTATATACCCGTATTGTGGTGACTTAACTTCAGTTCCTAAACAGCAATCCAGCTTAGGGGTTGGGGTCTAGCTAGTACGTCAGTGTGGACTTACCTCAGGGCCCTACCACCAATGATCGCAGAACACTGCGGGGGGTGGGGTTCGCGAGTCTTGTGGGGGTTCGGAAAAACCTCTTGGGGTTGGGAGAACTCTGCCGGAGGTTTGGTAGAACCTGGTGTTCGCAGAAGCCTGTGGAGGCTTCGTTAAGACTCGTGTGGTTCAGCTATCAGCTTGATTCCCCCACGTGGCACACTTCCAAAGAGGTGTCCTCACATGAGTGGCCCCTGTTTAGGGTTGAGAGATCAGGGATTGGGATGTGGGGTCAGGGTCGAGGGAGTCAGGTTTGCATTCGTTTCTTCCAAATGTCTTACGGTTCAAGTTTGTTCAGAGAATATATAGGGTGTAGAAATTGCGACAAGCCGCATGCAAATGGAGAAGCCCCTCTTGCATGCCACATTCAACTTGACCAAAAAGCCTTCTATTCTTTCGGCCTTCAACTTTGACATCAGTCACGTGATCTTCCTCTTACTCGCACCACTGCCCATCCTAAACCTTAAGCCCTGAAGCCCTGAAACACTAAAACTCAACAAAAAAAAACTAAAACCCAAAAATGCGACCCAGGGAGTGGAAGCTCGACGAAGTATCCACGCTTAGCCTTTCGAATGCATCTGTAGATTAGAATAGATTATTGTATATTACGGTATACCAGTGTATCGTATATTATCATTGATACTATGTTACCGTATACTGGAGCATATTTTATCATAGTATAGTAAATCATAAACTAAAATATCATTGCATTTTGTAATATGTGTCCTGTAGACAGAAACCCCCGCACATGTCAACTGGTAGTGCAAAACATGAATATCGCAAATATCAACCTAACTAAACCTTCCAAGCAGTAACCCTAGCGTGAGGCTATACAGCCCTAGCCCCTGACCTTGGGTATTCAGTTTCCCCAAGAAGGGGGTTCCTAAACCCGCCTAAGGATACAGCCATCACATGAGCTAAGCCGCGTGCGGGGGTCAGAGGCGGCACTTGCAATCCAGATGCTTTCAAGCCGAAATTGCTGCGCTGTTCAGCCTGAGACCCCAAGCCTACAAACCTAAAAAGACCAACACTGCTTTCCTGAGTGACGGAGAGAGATGAGACCAGGTAGAAGTGCCTTGCCAGGGAATGGATTCTAGGTTCTAGGTACCTTATATGAAAGATACAGATACCGTTGTGGGGATCCATTCCCTACTTCCTGGAGAACCCTACGATGTAACCCTCTATATACCCCATGTACCCATATATCCCATAAGCCAAAGCCCAGTGATGCTTTAAGCTCTGACTATTTTACCAGACTCCACCCGCAAGAACCCAAACTGACCATTTGGGTATGTTGTAGATACTTAGCCCCCAAAGGGCTTCCCATAAAACTACTTCAGGGCGCAAGTATATACTATACGGGTACATGGATTGTTAGGGCAAAGGAGGCCAGCATTTCGAAGCTCTACAGGCCGAAATAGGATCATAGGTAGTGTTTTCCTTTACCTGAAGTAAAGGGCATTGCAACAGAGATTTTGAGCTGGCCGCAGGGTCCTACTGACATGAACCGAGTTCAAATCGCAAGTTTCACTTGGGGACGGCAAACTTTAACCTCAAAGCTCGAATGCCTCAGAGGCGAATCCTGGATAGAATCACGGGAAGGGAGGCCATTCAAGTACTGTACATGCCAAAACTATGGCCCTCTTCTACATAGGATAGGTAACCCTCCCCCAAACGTCTATACCTGCTGTACGTGGGAGAGCTGTCGTTTAGAAAGCCAGTCCATAATACCAACTCTTCCAGGATTTAGGGTTTGGAGTTTAGTTCTTCCTTCAGCTGGCATAAATCTACTGCATGTTCAACCTGATTTGAAATAAGAGCCCGGCGCATCAGAGATAGATATCCTCAAATAGGTAGGGACCATGGTCTAGCGCAGCCAATTCAAGAAATTATGTCTTTTAGGGCGGCTGAAAAAGCAAAAGACCCCTTCTGAAATTGGGGCACCGTATGTTCTTAAAGCCCTCCGTTCTGTGGCTACCGAAGGTCATCTGTTCGGTCATCTGATTCTGGGTGGGCCCCTAGGGCCTGAGGAGACTTACTTGCAGACATGTACCGAAGCACCTCTCCCAAAGCTCATCCCCGAACTGGATTGTTCAAAGCTTGACTAAGTGGGCTTTCTCAAAGTTTTGAAGGAGTATACTGTACTGTTGATGGAAGAAATCTTGCACCACCTGGGGTCTCCGTATAGCAAACTTAAGGTGGTGCAAGATTCCCCCTCCGCTGAAAAACAAAAAAAGAACCTTGACCCCTAGGCCTTTAATCGCGCAACATGGTGATGCATATTCAGGGCATCAATGAAAGCTGAAGCTTCCTAGGCTAAAACACCATGAGTCCCTCTACTGGATTGCTATTAAGGAGCTTTAGTCCAATTACCATACTATGGGTACATACTAAGTCATGGGGCTTCCTTGCTATCGTAACTTAACTTGAAGTTCCTTAACAGCAATCCAGTATAGAATCTGCCATACCGCTAACAAAAGAGATTGCCATTTCAGGGCTTCAGCCTTCCAACTCATGGCCTGAAAGTTTTGAGACGAGACCCTATATCTCAGTCATTAAAAATTGCGACTTCTTGGCTCCACTGGTTTGGCACATTGTGCCTTTTTTAGGGTTTAGGGTTTAGGGTACGTAGCCTTGTAACCTACATCGCCGCACTGTTGTTTGAAGGGCCAGATAAGCTAGTGGCCCACAATTCGAATAGCATCCACATGCACACCTGTCCATGGGTGGCCCTGAGCATGACCCCTGAATTATCTGAAAGAAGCCATGCACCCATGAGCCGCTGACCCATTGCGCTCACCTCTGTTGACCCACTTGGCCATGAGCGCCTTCAGTTCAGCGATATATACAGCATACATAGGCACTCTAGATTCGCCAATAATGGGGGCTGAAATGGAACAGGAGTTTGATACGACTATTTAGGACTTAGGGCTTGTAACAGGCTATCAAGGGATCGCGCATCATAGGGTTTGGGGAGATATTAACCCAATAACCCAGAATCACTTGGAAAAGAACATAGAACATGAAATGGAAACTGTAGTAGGCTTCCTGAAAGGGATGTATGAGGTTCAGGGTTCATGGACTCCTCGGCGTTTTAGTTTCATGACACTTGACAAGTCTTTCCAAGTCGGGGAAGGGCAGCTCCAGAGGCCAGAGAAACACCTAAGGTTTAGGGTTAGGAGGACCGCCCACCCTGTAATAGTGGTATACTAGGAATATAAGAGGACCCTAATATACTCTCTGTTATTCCCTTCTAGTCACTATTACAGGGTGGGGGGCCACCTAAGTTTTTGGGTTTAGAGTTCAGGGCTTAGGGTGCCCAAAAGAGGCCAAACACAAAATCAGCTGTGAGGCTTGGGATTTCGAATGCTTTCTAGGCAATGTCGGGTAGTCAAATTCAAGGCTCAAGAGAGTACTCAAAAGGGTACGGAATGAAGCGGCTTTTTTTGTCCAGTACGGAATACTAACAAGGGCAGAAAAGGAATAATGGCATCTTCGGATTTGGGAACCCAAGAGTCCTGCCTCTTGAATTCCCTTCACGAGCCCCCTGAAACATCTTCTCCCAAACTTAAATGGGGGGACCCCTTGTTATTTGGAATCGGTATTTTTTTGTGGCGGATCATATTCAGAAGCCCACTTGCATCCAGGAATTCCACTGAAGATCTTCCCAACTTGGAAATCCAGAAGACTATCTACATCAGCTGGATCCGCTTTCCAGACTCTTGATAAGGTTTGGGGTATGGGGTTGGGGCATGGCACACCATTCAAAGCCAAACTGTGTCTACTGGAACACAGCACTCCTGCATTTGATCGGTGGGAGGTGCATGATACAAGTAGCTGAGTCTGCAGCAACACCGTGGACTTCCATGCAGCAAGAAACAGCAGGGCAGAGATATGGGTTCAGGCTCCAGAGCGATCCATGGGATTCACTTGGAGCTCGGCCCTCGCACAACTTCCAAAGCGCTGTACTTGCAAGGCTCTTCCATCTCTTTGCCATGTTTTCACATGAAAGACTTTGCCTGCGTTCCTTGATGAATAAAACTCGAAACAATTCGACTGCCCGCCATGAAGAATCTGAACCCCACAACCCTGAGCCCGCAAAAGCTAAATACCCATTATAGGGTTTCATATTAACCCTGAACCCTATATACCCATTATAGGGGTTTAATATTAACCCTAAACCCCATATACCCATTATGGTACACCTGAATAGGTCTGGTGGAGTTGTCGGCCTCTCTTCGCAAACGGCTCTCTTGAACCTTGCGGTCCTCAGGACAGCGATGCGTCACAGAAAGGGGAGGAGGGGGCTCTCGGACTTTAGCTAAAGACAGCACATGGTTTCAATGTTTTTTTGCATACGTTGCACTAATGCACTACAGCTATATAGCTAATAAAGGTATATTGAGGCTCTGCAATACTTACATCTAGACATGCCACCGAAGTGCAACCGACAAGCATTCGGTTCCTTGAGGAAAGCTGCTTCTGTGATACCCTAAAAGCCTAAACTCCAAATTAAATCAAGAGGCCTGCATGAGGCAAGTCATCAAACAGAGTTCCACATGAAAAAGTACCAGGCGGGTACGCTTTTTGGAGGGCTTCAGGATTGGGGTTTCGGGTACGCGTCATATGACCCAGTTGCCGTTACACATGCAAGCATTCGATTAAGCCTTGTACGGGGGCAAACACCTGGCAACTACCCATCAGGAACTGCTCTTGAAAATACATGCACTTGACTTTGTCAATGGGTTTAGCCTCAATTACAGAACAAGTGGGAAAATCTTTCGCCTTCAGACCAGCAAACAGAAAAGCTCCACAGTTTGCAGACCTGCACAATTGCCTTCTGAAGGGAGACACAGAGGCTGTTGTAATCGATTACGGTATCTAGCCGCTACCATAGAGATCCGTTCCCTACTAGGCCTTGGTGTTTAGGGTAAGCTCAGGTTCAAGGGTTTTTGGCGCTATCCTTCCGCATTCACCATGCCGTGCCAACGGTCATGCAACAATGCAGGAGGACGCTCATCTTTCCCTAAGTCCCGAAGAGATTTGGAGGTCAGGGCTTCCGGGATCTGGGTTTCAAGGCGATCCTGGGATTAATGGTGCAGGGTAAGAGTTAGGGCTTAGGATCTAGGGCTTACCATTTAGGTCCTAGGGTTTAGGGTTTCGGAGAATTAGAATTTAGGTTTTGTATGTTGAAAGGTTGATCGTTCTTGCACTTCAGGCTTCCAAGGAGAAATTGTGGAAGGGAAAGATGCCTGCCATACCACATCGCACCCAGGCTCCCAAGCCCACATGAATCGTGACAAGGTTTCAGGTGAGTAATCAAGCGGCAGCTCAAAGGCTAGTATACAGTTCGTGTACTGTGGCTCGCCATGGGGCCCTCTCTATTGGAGAACCTAGCAACTAGACACCCGGAGGCAACAACTAGCCTCAGTGCGCGAAGCTGCAGCAATACAGGCAAAACAAGACACAGCTCGGGGCACTTCCACAGTAAGTTACCAGGGCCCGCATGCGATGCACGCCCGAAAGACTCAGCAGGGCTTCAGCAAATCAGCCTTCAGGAGGGCTCTGGTCCAACATGCCCAACACGTGCAGCACGCGGCTTTACACAGGACAACGGCTGCCGAGCGGACAGCAGGCTCAGCCTGGGCCCCTGCATTTAGGGTTCAGAATTTATGCTTTGGCAGCCTAAAACCCAAATCCACACAACCTTCAAATGAAAGCCCCAGCCCTGAAGTTTCATCCGAGCTCCGTCATCCACAACCCCAACCGCTGCTTCTTGAATCCGACATCCTCAGCTTTACTGGCAATTATTTCCCTTTTCTTAGTAGGAAAAACCCATAAACCTGCAGGTAATTGGGAGATTTCAGCTATATCCGAAACCCCAAACCCTAATCCTAGTCCTAAATCCTAAACCCGAAGCCCTGAATGCCACACCCTAACCCTTAAGCTCGTAATCCTAAGCCCTAAACCCTAAACCCTGAGCCCTAAACCCCTAAACCCTAAACCCCTAAACCCTAAACCCGTAAACCCTAAACCCCTATACCCCCTTAAGCCCATCTCAGGCCGCGTCAGCATCTTCTTCATCCTCCACACCCACCATTCCATCCGGGGCCTCGCCCTGTGATGGATGAAATTGGCTCAAGGCTTTAGGGGGTTTTAGGGTTTAGGGTTGTAGAGTTTTGGGGGTTTTCGGGTTTTAGGGTTTAGGGTTGTAGAGTTTTGGGGGTTTTAGGGTTTAGGGTTTTAGGGTTTTAGGGCTTTAAAGTTCCGGGCTTAGGGTTGAGGATTGAGGATTCTGGGTTATGGTTTAGGGTTTAGGATTGAGGGTTTAGGATTTAGGGTTGAGGATTTAGGGTCTGTAGGGTTGAGCTTAGGGTTTGGGGCTCGAGGGTTTAGAATTGGTCATAGCCGGCAGTGAGCAAAGCTCCTCGTATTTCTTGTGTTCAAAACGGGAGCTTCCCAAATTAGGGATTCCTTGGAAAGGTTTCTAGGGGGTTGTATAGGGGAATGTAGAAATATGTAGGCCGAGCAGCTTTGTGGCACATGGGGGTCTCTTTTTGGGGGGCGTCCCCACAATGAGGCTTATAGTATACTGGCTTCTACATTGGGCCCCCACTTATTGAAACTACCATATCACACCACACTCTCAGAATTCCGTCCAATAAAAGGTTTACACTCGCTTTTCTTGAAGCGCTGGCGTGTGTGTTCTAAGTTCCACGTCCATTATCTGTTTTGATACTGAACCCACCACTAAGCAAAACGTATGCAGGTGCATAGCCGTGGGGGAACATGTTTTATCCCTGCCAGCTAAAATCAACAAGCCAGTAACATCCCTATTTCTGCAGCCCCACTGCGTGGAGGGTCATGGGGGCTAAGTAGGTTAATAATGGGGATAATTGGGGTTATTTCATGGTTTATAGGGGGTATTAACCTACTTACTATGTCCCCATGACCCTTCAAGTCCTCCCAGTCTAGGAATCCGGCATCGCTTTCGCCCTCTACCGTGGCTGGCGTTTTTTCCATCTCCTCCGTTTCAGTTTAGGGTTTAGGGTTCAAGGTGTATGCAAGGAATGATATGGCTGGTCCTGCAGAGCTCAGAACTGAGGAGGGATTAGGGCTTAGGGGTGGTTCATTTGTATGCATTAGGTGGACCCCCCACCCAGTAATAGTGACTATAATGGATAATAAGCATTATATTGGGGTCCTCTTATATTCCTACTATACCACTATTACAGGGTGGGGGGTCCTCCTAATGTATGCAGTTTCGGCGTGACCCCAAACTGTAAGCCTTGACCACGCAACTGCCGCACCTCGCGCCAAGCTGCTTTGGTCTTTTCCTGGGCATTGTTGCTGTCCTTGCGGAGAGATGTGGTAGTTTCCCAAAAGTAGGGTACCTCAATAACCCAATGTACTCCAGTCCTTATTATAGAGATCCCCAAAAAATCCCCTAATTTTGGGAAACCCCCATGTTTTGGGCGTCGGGAGTCTAAGCTGTGACGCTGAGCCCTGAACCCAATCAACAATTTAGAAAGTAACAAGAAAAGGCTTCAGCACGTCCGGGTTAATAGGGTACCCTAAGGCTCAAAGGGACCCATACTTAAAGGAGTTTGGGCCCAAGTTCCATATCATACGAGATCTTTAGCTGATCTTTGAGTAATTTGAGCCTTATAGGACACGGGTTTCAGGAGTCCGACAGGCTTGGACTAGGGATCAGCATTGCATGGCTTATAATAGACTACTTCCACACCGATTTGTTTCTTGGGTCGGGCATTTAGGCTGCAGTTTCCAGGGCACAGATTTTAAGGTTACTATAATAGCAGCTTCTACTTTCTTTTCAATCTACTGACATTACTACTATCATTCCTATCATTATTACTCTTATTATTCGCCCTAAGCCCTAAACCCTAAACTCTATTAACTTGGGGATTTGGGTGAATTGTCTAGGGATGTGGGATCCTCAGCTTCAAGGATTCGAAAGGGGTACGCCGCAGTTTCTGCTGTGTCTGGATAGTGGGTTTAGGGTTTAGGATCATAGGGTTCATTATCCCAATATAACTCCAGTATATTCCAGTATACTATAGTAGTTTCCATTTTCTTTTCCATTATCCCAATATAACCCCAATATTTTTTGTAGTAGTTTCAATGTTCTTTTCCAGGTTCTAGACTTCCGAGAGAACTCGAGGAAGAACATCGATTGACTCTCAGAAGAACATGGGCTTTTCCTTCTCAAACATGCCTTCAAACCCTGCCCGAGAATCCAAACGACAAAACTTGCCTGTGGTTAGTAGGGAATAAGGGAGTACGATCCTTATATATTCTCTAGATGATATGAGCTGTAGTCTAGACTCCTAGTATCCCCCTTAATAACCCCCATAGAAATCCCCTATATAATCCTCCTTTCGGCAGTTTAGACTATCGCTCATATATGTTCCGCTATTCCCTACTAACCCCAAATAAGAAAATGGGCTCCCAAAGGGCTTGAGATCCTGCTAGGCACCACCCGAAGCTCTACTCCCCAAGCCTAGACTTGCGCCATAAACGCCTGCAATCACATGGGTTTAGGGTTAAGGGTTTACAATCAACATTTGTCAATGAAAAGGCTCAAGCTGTCAAGACTGCTATCAAGTTACGGAGGTTTTCAAGACAGGATACAGCAAAATGCAAGTCATCCAACATGAACATGATAGGAGCTATACCACAGGTCACACGAGTTCGTAGCTATCTGGATCTCACGACACGCCATCTGTAGTTACCTATGTTTCTGCTAGGGTCATTTGGATAGGGAGCCTAATGATTTGAATGTCCTGCAAAGAAGATAGGACAGCCCTAGATTCCTGATCCTGCAATGTCATAGAGAGTGCAGTCGGTCTAGGGTGTAGGGTTTAGGGTCATGGGGACTTAGTAAGTAGGCTAATAACCTCTATAAGCCATCTGATAACCCCCAAAATCCCCATTACCAGCCTACTTACAAAGCCCCCATGACCCTCCAAGTCGGGTTTAGGGTGGCCCAAGAAGTAAACAAGAAGTTGATGTTGGTCAAGGATACCTCTATCAAGAAACAATGTCCTTTCTGCCGAGAACTGCCTCAGGACCTGGGTCTGCCTGCCACGGAGAACACATGGCCAATCTCGGGGTGTTTCTGAAATTTTGTAAGAGTAGTAACATCAGTTGGGAGTTGAAGCTTGGAGGTCAGGATTCAGACGCATGGCAGGGTGGGCCAGCAGATTAGGCGGGAACGCGACCTGACCATAACACCTTGCAAGACAAGCTACCCACCAGGCAAAAAAAAATGCATTGCGTACCCCGATATAACCCTACATAATAGTATTGTTCCATTTAATTTCTTTTCCATTAACCCTAGATACCCCCAATATATACCCCCACAATTTTGCTATGCTCCCAGCATCTCCCAGCATATCATCCTTAGGAATGACCAGTGTCGCTTGCCCATACCCACTGCATATCCCTAGCGTCTCCCAAAGGAAACCTCCATTTTTCAGGGCACCGACATAACGACACTTCCCGGGGGTTGAAGTTTTGATTGGAGACTTCTAGGTAAAAGGGTTTCGTCGGGCTGGGGGTTTAGGGCTTATGGTTTCTGGTTTAGGGTTCAGGGTTGGGGTCTGGGGTTTAGGGTCTCGGGTTGAGAGCTTGGGCACATAGTCCGCGCAGTACGAAGATACCGACATGCTGAAGTCTGCCGGACTAACATATTTGGAGAAAAACTACCATCAAATGACCACGACTAACTGGCAACAGTAGTCAACCACCGACCCAAAGTACCCAGTATAGTCATGTACTTTCTCAATCACCAGCATACTACTACGATTGCCAGCCAGAAGACTTTCAAAAAAAAACAGGTCCGTTTGTTGCATTTGTACCCTGCGCAGGCTATAGTCGCAAATGCAGCGGCATTGAGACCGTGCAAGCTGCACAGGCTGGGGCCGCAAAATGCAAGGACCTTTCTGGAGGTTCCTACGATAGGCACTTTAATATATTAGCATTCGGGTTTCGGGCTTATATTGGGGTTCCTCTGGTGATGGAAACTACCAGCTTCTCAAAACGAAAACCTGAGGGTCTGCTGCACGTCCAAAGCGGAGAACGGTGTGTTGTGACAACGTTTTGCGATCTCGGCAAAAGCACAACCTACGTTGGAAACCTTGCCAGAAATCACCCATTCATCTGCTTCTCAGGACATAGTGACATAGGCAAGGATTAGTCCGCAACAACGGGACGTGTCCACTTTATGACTGGCAGGAAACCAGCACCGAAAGTACTCAGGGCTGCTAGATACAGCAAGCCAGGAAACCTGAAAGACTGCGTCCCAAGGTAGGGGGCAACTCTGTGTGAACCCCAAGAGCGGATCCATCTCAAAGTGGTTTCACTAACATTGCAGCACCCAGTGCATTTGCAAGGCTCAGGAAAGAACGGTGCAGGCGAAGTTAAGCCCTGAGCTCTATATAAACCTTAAAGCCTGAAAACTAAAACGAGAACCCTGAACCCTAACGTGAGAAAAAGCATTGCCCATCTGCCTTCGTTGGCTCTACTGGCTCCTTCCAGGGCGTGGAAGCACAGTCACAAGTGTTTCGGCATTCCAAATAAGGAGCAGACCCTAACTCAATCTAACTCATATTCAGAGTCCTTGCGTGATTTTGGGTTTATTTCTTAACTATGAAGGCTGTTGGGCTCTCTGGGTTCTCAGAGCCCCGGCAATTCTAGGTCTGGCTTTGAGCAACTTCCTTTCAAGAAGAAAAGTCCTTATTCGTAGCTCTAAATCCCAAGTTTGGCTCCTTATTGGGCTGGCGTGAAAACGTTAATATGTTCCTTTATGGGATTTTGTAATAGTAATGATGGAAAGACCATGTTCATCAATGGTCACCAGCTGGAAAGGTGCTGGAAACAAGCGTTCACGGGAAAAGAGCTTGTAATCACCTCCCCTAATCTTGACACTCCCCATCCCCTTGCATTGAATATTGCCAATGTATTGAAGTATATCACGACGAAAATGTTGAACATTAGGGGGGTTGGCGGGAGGTATTATTACAGGGAGGTGATTTATATTCTGACTAAGTCCATTAAGCCCATTGTCGAATGGGGGCATTTGAAAGAATAATGATTAGTGGGGTCGCCCTGATTTACCCCAAGTTATGACAGTCCTTGGGGAACCTCGTTCAGTTTTTGCAGGCTAAATTTCATTCATTGACTCATTGACTGTGCTTTGATTCCACTGAAGGAACATATCCCTGCAGCTCTAGGTTTGGAACAGCACTACCTGAATCCCAAAGGTATGTCAAATAATGGCCTTTATGGCTATTATTAGGGGTTTAGCGCTATTGTTTTAATACTTCTGGGGTTTATGTAGATACGTCGGGATTAAGGACTTAGGGCCCTAAACCTTACACTCCCTGAACTAACATGGAACCTTACAAAAAATCCCACTTCGACTGCTGTCCTTCAGAAAGGGTGCCTTTCATAGGGATTCCATGTTAGTTTGGGGCAACGAGAACCCTACTTCCATTATCCCTGAATATCCCTTAAATAGCCCCAAGGCATGCAAGCCCCAAGGCATAGCCATCCGAAGGTCGGTCCTCGTTTTCTGCATCCCTGTCGCGGCTCCGTGATCGTTTATGCTTGCGTGGCCTGGGGTTTATGCTTTAGGCTTTATAGGGCTAAGAACATCAATGTCGCGGTTCCGAGAATTGGGGATCCCTTTTGGAGAATCCCTATAATACAGATTATAATGCAGCGGGGTTTGAGGACAGCCCCTTCGTAAAGGAACAGTGCCCTGTCACGGTAAAGGGTTCTGGGTATAGGATTCAGGGTTTCGGGTGTAGGGTTCTGCGCCTTCTGCTTTCCGGAATCTCAGGCTGGCGCCGATCATCAACGTCGCGATTTTTCTTGTCCTTCTTGTCTTTCTTCCCTGGTCGACAGGAGAACCCTCCAACCAAAAGCTGCAGTTCTGACAACTATGAGACTATTTTAGAAACCTCCAGAGGTTGGCCCTTTTGAGAGGCGTGGTGCTAGCTACCTGCAAACTTGTACCATTTGAGTTCATGTTGGTTTCAATGCCACCCCCAAAGCACGTCTTGGTCTCAGCAGCTTTGGCAGGCATGAAGCTAAAATGGGAGTTTCTCAAAAATGGTGCCCCTAGGGACCCCAGAGACATTAGGGACTACAACGGGGCTACAAGCTCCCATAATCCGTATAAGAACCTACTTTTTAGTTGTTTCCATTTTCTTCCCCAGTACCCCCCACATATCCCTTGTTCCTATAGATTAATTACAGGCGGACCTTCCACCCATCCCTCTGTTCTGCTGATGAAAAGAGAGCTTCTCGAAAAAGATCCATCTATAATCCTGAACAAGGACCCCACGGCTGACCCTCATCCACCTAAACCCCAAAAGTATGTAAAATAATAGCCCTAAACCCATAATAACAGCCATAAGGGCCATTATTTTACATACTTTTGGGGTCCAGGTAGGCCTTCTTGGGATGGGTCACTAAGCTTTCGAACGACAAACACTCTCTGACACGCTAGAAGTCTGCAGACTCAGGCTACCTAATTCCCGCTTCGTCCGTGTAAGTGCTGCTACTGTTGGTCTGCCACTGCAATCACCATCGCTGCCCTGGCTGCACGTGACAACAGCAGTCCATCCACAAAACCAAAAAATGAACCCTAAGCCCTCACCCCCCAACCCAATAACTGGTGTATCATGGTAGCAGTATTGGAATCTTCCGTATCAGGAACTTGCAGTGGCTTTGAAGGAGGGGATTAGTGGGTTTGGGGTTCTCGGTTAGGATCTCCCTATACTAGGGTAGGTTTGGGGGGCCCTATAGAAATTACAACATTATGGCTACATTACATATGAGGAGTATACAGGACTTAATAAGGCAACGAAAATTACAAATCATTTGAAACCTAATGCTGTTTCGGGGAATGCTGTCCCAATGGCCCCTCCTTACCAGGACCCCACTACATTCCTCTTGAACTGTAATCCCTACAAGCCCCTACATAAATCCAGTTCCCATCTCATGTTCAACTTTCTTTTCCATTTCATTCTCCAGGACTCCACTAAGGAGTAGTTTTCATTTCTGTTCCATTACCCCAACATCCCTTGTTCCTAGATATCACATCTCTTTTCCTAGATATCCCTAAATAGACCCATGTAACCCCTAGTATAACCCTTACATAACTTGTCCCTGGCAGGTTTCAGCCTTTGTGCCGCTTCTCATCCCGGCCCTGGCTTCGTCCTCCGGGATTAGATGGATTAGGTTTTAGATGGAGTCCATGTCCAGGCTTTAAGGGCATTAGGGTTGTAGGGTTTTAGGGGTTCAGGCTTTAGGTTTTAGCTCTAGTCTTTTAAACTGTAGGCTGTACGGAATTCCGGTGCAGAGTTGGGGTTCAGCGAGTCCGATCCTGCTCGGCATTCTCTGACGGTCCAGGGCCTTGCCCTACATTATATCAGAACCTGCTATACGGGGATTACTAAGGCATGCCAGGGTCCCCAGGCCGTTCTGCATCGTAATTAGGCTTCTGAGGACGGCTGCCTAGGCGTTCGGGAAAGCTAGGGACTTGGCGCGTTCTGGGCCGAAGCGGACTTGAGCCTGAGTTCAGGGTCTGAGCCCTAAATCTTAAACCCTAGATCTACATTCAAAATCCCAAGCCCTAAATCCTGAACTCCAAATTTAGATGCTGCATCTTAAGTCATATGAGTCTTATGTCCTAATACCAAACCCTAAATCATGGCTACATCCTAGGTGTTTATACCCTCGCCCACGTATAATATGAACATCTACATTATGGCATCCGTTTAAACGACAATAGTCTTTATGCGGCTTAGGCTTAGGGTATGTTGAGAAAGGCTACATACTCAGGTCTCAGATTGTAGAAACTGGGTTTCGTCTTGGGGACTGTGTAAGGACTGCTTTATGGATGTACCCCTCCGTTGCATATATGCTAACATCTGCTCCTCTGCCCTACCAGTATACACCTCTTGGGAACGAAATTGCGAGAAAAAAGCTGGACCGGCAAACGTAAATTGCGAACTGCCATGGACAACCCCATACGCAAGCCTGCACGCATGCTTCCATAAAGCTTTTCTTCGAGGCCCGAGAATACTTCAACGGCAGACCCATCACAGCTTAAAATCATACCCTGTAGGTAAAATTGAAAATCAAGCCGTCCAGGGAAGCAGAGTTTTAATGCCTCAAAAGTCGAAAAGGATTTTTTGCAGGCGCATCCAAATGAAGGAAGTCTTTGTCCTAAGGACCCACACTAACTAGAGCCTTGAAACCCCAAAACCCTTTAACGCAACAGCAATAGGAACGGTGCAACAAAGTAGCGATAACGATAAGAGGAATAATATCAGTAATTACACTGCTAGTAAGAACAGCAAGCGGGAACAGGAGTAATACTAGGAATAGCACTACTACAAGTAAGTGTGAGCAGAAATGATTGAAATGTAAATAGATGAGCTAGAGTCTGGACTCATGGTATCGCCCTTAATACCCCTTTAATACTCACCCAGATCACACCCCTTTCAGAAGTTTAAACCCGAAACCCTACCTCTCTACCGGAGCCTCGAGGACTGGGCGATAATCTGCGGCGCTTTGTTTCGCCATACCTGCTGAGTTGGGGGGTAGTTGGGTGGTAGGGGTTCTGGAAGTTCAGGATTTAGGGGTTCATGGGTTTGGGACTTAGGGTTTAGCGGATTTAGGAGTTGTGGTCCAAGGGCTCGAGGGTCTAGGTCTTGAAAAGGATGAGATACCCTTCAGGCATCTCTCGTAAAGGCACAGAAGTATCTTCCTACAGATTAGCGGTCCTCCGCAATTTTTTCGCATTTTTTTCCTAAGGAAGATTGGTGCCTGCTCAGAGGTAGAGATTGGGTGTGAAGGTTCTTTGGACATGTCGTTGTCGGGTGGGAGATGGTGCCTAGTTATGAAAATGTGACTCTTCCCTTGTTGCTTCCCTTTGGTATCGTTCGAGGCTTGGAGTCTGCGGTGGACCGTGGTACCAGATTCTTTTGTCCTCATCAAAAACATCTCTCCTGCTAATATCCCGTAACACAGTTGAGGACACTCGATTCAGAAGCTTAGGGGCCATGGGCATCAGCAGGCAATGCAGAATAGAGGAATTCTTTGGACCTGCCCCTCCTCTTGTCATGGCAGTCAGTACGTCATCAAGCATAATGTAATCTGAGCACTAGAAAAATAAAAGGGACCACATCTAGAATTTGATGGAAGTAGGCTCCAAAGACTAGCTATACTTAGGTGGCTTTTCGTATGAGGAAACGGGACCAGATTTAAAGACAATTTTCGGGGAACCTATCCTGACTAGAGATATTCAATACATTCCTATCATTTTATTGATTAATTAATAGAGGTCTAAGAGCCCCAATGACGCAGGAATTCCTTCCTATCCTTTTTTAATTGACCAAGACCTTTGCACCCCTTTCCCTGCTTGCTCGCAAGAATCACCCCTTGCCCGGGTTGCTCGCAAGAATAAGAAATCAGATGATGAAGCACTTCCTTCCACGATGATCCTTGACAGCTTCCTGTAGTTCGTAATCATCCCTATCAACACACATGCGCTCTTGCGAATTTTTGTGAAACATCTTGTCAAGCTTCATGACATGGCCCGGAAAGGATCCCCTGACTGCCCATACCAAGAGAGAACTTCTACCCCAGAAGGGAGCTTTAATTTCAAACTCGCGGCCATCGTCTTGTTACGATGTGTATGCAGGGCTCCTCATACGGCTGCTCACCTGGACAAGATTGTAACCTCAGTGTCCCTTGACCCTACCCACTCAACCCAAAACCAGATTGCTCTGGGCTTTCCAGCCCAGACATCTTGCGTCGGCGCAATCGTACGGCTGTAGCCTGCCACCGGCTATGATTGAAGCGCAGACGCAACCCAAACCTATAGACCATGTAGTTTTTGTGATTCTGCAAGACATGACGACAGTCGCTTCAGTAAGCATGAGAGCACAATAAGCTTGGTCCCTAAACCCTAAGCCATCCGGATAGCTGCTGAGAAAGGCCTTTGGACACAAAACCTGCTGCAGAGTTTCAAAGCGTTGCAGATCTCCCAGAAGCGTCTAAAGGGATTTCATTGGGGTTGAAACCTTAGGCTTTCGTTTTCCTGAAGTGGGGCCTGGAGATTGGGGCGCTGAGTTTGCCGAGGTTTACGATGGACGGTCGCTTCCTCATGATATATAGTGTCGTTGGGTAAGTCGTTCTACTGAAACAGTCGGCCTGGGGACCTGTCCAGACGAACAAGGAAACCGGACGAATAACATCAAGAACTATTCGGGCTCCTGTGCTGAATCATGAAGTTGCTGCCTTCTAAGAAGAACGCTGGCTGACATATCAGCATCACAGGCTGCAAATTTCGGTCAGCACACTGGAATTCCTAGCGGTCCTAGCGGACAGGAGAGCCAGGCACCATAAGGCAAATTACCCAGTGCTTCCATGAAGGAATGCCATTCTTGATCTGCAATCTGCAAAAATCCCTCTGCTCGATGCTTCTGATACTCAGATGAAGCCAACATCCCCACAACACAAGCTCATTTTGCAGACATGGTGCAATCTACACGTCTTGTTTCAGGAACCGTACATCCTTGAACCCAGACTTGGTTTGATATTGCAGCGGTTATAATCACTACTGAAGGTTCACCTTGCTACAGCTTTCTTGTCAAAAAGATGTTTACCTTCACTGCTGCTGTTGTCCTCGCTACCATCGTTAGTAGGGAACCTCCAATGCGCAAGGAAACAAAGGGCCTGCACGAATCCAAAACGCCAACTCCCAGACCTAAACCCTCAAACTCTGAAACACGCATCCTTTCGCTCAACAAGGATGGCTTCTTACGAGACAGCAGAGCTATTTCCTTATAACGATAAGAAACTACAGGACATTACCTGGCTATAACCTGGGTTTTGCAACTACCAAGGCTCTCAACCCAAAAGCCCATGACACAGGGCCTGGGACTAAGCAGAGACGAACGCAGGGAAGCCACAAAGAAAAAATGGACAGGGGTCAGATGGGCTATAGCCAACACTCGTGATATGAAGCTTGCATGCCCGCAATTTGACTGGAGGATGCTGTGGGCTTCCTGCTCGTGTCTAGGTCAAATGTGCTTCCAAAGGCTGGTGCTTGGGGATGCTGAAGTGAATATACTATAGTAGTTTCCATTTTCTTTTCCATTATCCCTATATATACCCCTAATATATTACAGTAGTTTCCATTAACTTCGTCCTGAGGATTTTGCTTCCTGCTTGCATCATCTTTTGATCCGCAGTTTGTGGGCTGGGGATAAGCGCAAGGTGACATGTTTGCACGGGTTTGGTGATGCTGGCTAGAGGTGCAGGCTTTGTGGAAGGGGAAGGGCTTCCTAAGCCGCGCAGTTTTGGCAGATGCTGATGTGTGTGAGGCGACCGCAACCCCTACGATCTGAGCCTGAGACGGGCCATGCATAGAAATGTTCACAAGGAATGAAGGCATGGAAAGGAAACGGAAACTACTGTATAATTTAGGGTTTACGTTTAGTGGCTTAGGGTTTAGGGATATTACCCCAGCGGTGGAGAAGCAAAGGGAAAAGAAGATGGAGAGTGAACTGGAAGCAGGGTTTCTTTATGAGGGTGAGATAAATTACCTAAAAACAGGAAGAATGAAGGAATGGAAAATGGAGAGCCAGATGGAAAATCAAATGGAAGATGACGTGGAAACTGGGGTCATATGGAGGTTACATAAGGGTATGAAAACTACTATAGTATATTGGGGTTATATGACCGCAATAGAACCCCACTATGCCATAGTAGTTTCCATTTTCTTTTTCCATTATCCCCACCTGACCCCAATATAGCATGTCGTTGGGACTACTACAGCGGATACCGCAAGGGCCTAAACAATGTAAGGAGCTGTAGGAAATCATGGAGAACCATATGAAAAAGAGAATGGAACATAAAACGCTAACTGTGGTTATACAGGCGTTTGTAGGGTGTAGGTCAAAGGGGTTAGTGTACAGGCAGGCAAGACAAGTAAATTAGCTCGGAAATTCCTCGTTTCCAGCGAATTGTTAGCAGCCAAACCTACAATGACCTAGGCAAATGAACAAAGGCCACTTGTACAAGCCAAGCCTCACTGCGCAATGAGAAGCCTTGATAGGGCTTATGATAAGACCGAAAATATTAAGGTGTTATCTACAAGCTGGTCTGTAGGGTTGTGCTTCCCACAATCAGAATCTTGCAGCGGTGCTTTGCCCGCTGATGTGGCCCTGCTCTTGCCTGGGTAGGGTCCAGGGTTCAGACTTTCGGCTTACCTTGCATAGTCCCAACCAACCCTTACGTAAACCCAGCTTCCATTTCATTTCCAATTTTCTTTCCGGTTGATTCTCCATTTTTGTGGGAGAAATATCCCTAAACCCTGTGTAAGCCCCTATAACCCTATATGACCCTGTAATATTGGGGTCATATCCCCGAACCTTTGCAGGATTTTGGGGCTGACTGCCAAGGCCTCCTCTACGACCAGCTCCAACCAGGCTCAATCAATCATTTTATTGCTGTTACTATGTATTAGTACTACTATCACTATAACTCTTACTATCATATACTGTTGCTATTGAAGCCTAGGGCTCCAAGAAGCCCAATGTAACCAATGTAGGTACTATCTAGTGACCTTGGGGCCCAACAGGGCAAGTGCCTGCGGCAACACTCGTTTTGTTCGTCGTCTTGCCAAGCACAGTCTGCCGCTTTTGCGGAGGCCAAAAATGCTCGGCTTCGACGTGGCAATTGCAAACCCCTGGTATGATATCGGGCTGATACGAGGGCTATGCAGCAATTAGCAGATAAAGATCGAGAACATACATCTACAACCCAGCGTTCATATGAGAACCTTTTGCGCGGAGGGTGAACAATAACGCATGCGGCTTTCAATCATGAAATTGCGTGGAAGACGTACTTGAGGAGTGTTCATCCAACATCTAGAACTGTGATTGCTTCAAGCGTGATTAAGCGTAATTGTTTCGTCGAAGGACGTCCGCAACACTACTGCATGGCAACTAATGCACAGGCTGAGCGAGCAGGCGCTCTACCTCCGACGTGACCGCGACTGCTGTCACAGAAGAGTTTCCCAAAATCATGAGCCCATTTTGTGACCTCTTGCACATCCTCATATCTCAGAAGGATCCTGGCATGATCTGGAGAGACTGAGACCCTTATGGTGAGAAACTCTAGAAGCGACATGCAAACTGAGAGCTTGATGGGTGGTTGGAGTCCTGCCTCCGGCCTGGGCTGTTGCAATTTGGCTGCTTCAGCCTTGTCTCCAGCACTTGTGTTTGGGATTTCTGGTTTCACCAAATGACTGAGATTTTAGGATTTATGAGTTGAGGGGTGCTCTAGAGCAACGAGTTCAATGCAGGTGGACGCGAAGCCCAGTGCCGGCGGCACCTGCCCAACCATGCCAAGCTCCATTCATAACATTCCGAAGCTTCCAGTTCTTGTGCACGTGCATTAGAGGCCATGGAAAACTCTGATATCCTTTCGTTACACGTTCGCCCTCCCATCCTGGCCTTCAAGGAACTCCAGGACTTTGTGACGAAACGGACTGAAGATCATGGCCATGCATACATCTCGCAAACTTCTACCATATGGGTTTCCAAGCAACGTCAAACACGCCAACTCTGAAGTCCTACAACGGTGTGACCGCGCGAAACATACTATAGTAGTTTCCATTTTATTTTCCATTATCCAAATTAAACACCAATATACTATGGTCGTTTCCATTTTGTTTCCCATTATCCCAAAATGACCCGCTGCTACTCTGATACCGTCATGCCCAGGATGAAGCTGCGGCAGCTATAGGGTTTAGGGTTTGGGGTTTAGGCCAATCTCTGCTGTTATCGCGGCTACCACATTGAGCAAATGCGCACGGACAAAAATCAAGGTCAGGAACTGGACCTTGGAATTTGGGCTACGTCTCTGCGCTTCCAGGGAAAAGACTGTGCACGAATTGTGACAAAGTCCTTAGGGGAGTATATTGGGGTTAAATTGGGGTTGTTGGGACAATGGATAAGAGAAAATGGAAACTACTACAGTACATTGGCGTTATATCTATATTGTGATATTGGAGAAGAAAATGTAAACTGCTATAGTGTATTGGGTTTGCGTTGGGATAATGGAAAGAACATCAAAACTTCTATAGTACATTGGGGTTGTATTGGGATAATGGAAAAGAAAATGGAAACCACTATAGTACATTGGGGTTAAATTGGCATCATGGAAAGGAAAATGGAAACTACTATAATATATTGGGGTTATATAAACCCTAAACCCTAGACATTTCAAACTGCTATAGTATGTTGGGGTCATTTTGGGGAGCAGCAGGGAGCCAGCCTTGAGTAGGCTTTAGGGAAGTGTGTGTTTTGGTCACACCCCGGTGGCTCGCCCTTTCAAGCGCAAAGGCCCCAAATACCCCAAAGAATGTTTTCCTGGCTTGCATCTCATTAATTACAGGAAACAGAATTATATTCATATGTACATACAGATCATGACTGGGAAGATGCGCCGCCATTAGTTAAGCTTGCGGAGCCTTACAGGAAGGACTTCGTAAATCTGGAGCTGCGAGATTGTCAACAAATGAGCCGACACCTTCACGTTTGTGATGGCGTTGCTCGTGTCGATGCTCTAGATGAGTAGTGCTTTTGGTGGTTGAACCTAGTAAGATTATATTCCTTCTTTAAAAATTCTATACCCAAAAGGAGGATATAATCTTACTCTATATATTGGGTACCATAGTATCCCCAAATAAGATACTACTCAGATGTAAACCTTTGCTAAGCCTGCCACCCTGAAGCTCAGGAGCAAGGCCATAGATGTGTTTCGAAGTCAACTCTCGAAGTCTGTGCACTAGCCTGCCATCCTTCCCCCCGGTATTGGCTCGTTTCACAAGAACAGGCAAGAATGTTACAGGCGTCTGAAAGTGTTACTTCAGCTTAACTTCCCAGTGCGTAGAAAGCACACTATGAGCCTGAAAAAGGATCCAATAAACTGATGCGGTGCTACATCCCTTCATCCATGGTTGGGACCCTTCTTCGCATCCTACTACTATGCACTGTTCTCTTGGTGTCATGCTGATGAAGCAGTGCTGACTAGACTCACCACCCAACCTAGGACGCACATCATGCTGGCGGCGTGGAGGCTTTCGCGTTACCGAGCCCTCGACTTTAAGCTGCGGCGATCCTAGTCGAAGCAGCACCGACATTCTGTTCGGGTTGTGCCTCAAATCTGTACTGTAAACCCTATTCAGCATGGAAAGCGCAATCATCAAGAGCACTCGATCCTCCTACGATCTGCTACGCAGTTGCTTTCGCAACAATCAATAACGAGAATGGTGTGAGCCGTGGTCGAAACATTGCACCAAGCCTCTTGAAGATGGCACCCTATTGGGGTTATACAGGGATAATGGAAAAGAAGATTGAAACTACTACAATGGGGTTATATCGGGTTTAAAGGGTTTAGGGGTAATGTGAGGATTATGAAAAAGAAAATGGAAACCCCTATAGTACATTGGAGTTAGATTGGGAAAAAGAGAGAGAAATGGCAAAATGCTGTAGTATATTGGGATTATGTAGGGATAATGGAAACTACTAAAGTATATGGCGGTTATATAGGGAGAATGGAAAAGGAAACTACTATAGTATATTGCCGTTATGTGGGAATAATGGGAAACAAAATCGAAACTACACCCTCTCAAGCACGAGTTTCCTGGGGATGGCAACCAACCGGCGCTGCATAGGCATGCTGGGTTCAGAGCACTTTAACACTGTATGCAACGGTGAGCCACTACACCCGCAGGGAACTGCGATGTCCTCAACTTTCTATTGGAGCTGCCTCGTATGCACTTTGTTTCGATCACAGCTCACGAGTTCACAGAGACTCGCAGTTGTCATGGTTGAAGCCGCAAAACTCAGCTCTATGTCCTCTGAACACCTGAACTACAGCCTCCGACAACTCCGTGGAATCAGAATCACAATGCTTCAGGGACTATGGGTGGTGCAAGATGTCCTCCATCAACTGCATATAGGGGCGAGAACATGAAATCACTTGGGACGAGAAAAGAGAAATAACCTGGGTTGAGAAATTGGGCAGGGCTTTGCTTTGGGATCACTCCTTATTAAGATCAATATCACCCCACTTGGGATTTGTGCTGGCGGTCACTTCTTGGCAACAATGGGTTCTATTAAGGGTTTCGAATTTGGGTGCCTCCCTGAAATCCTAGCGACTCTGCGTAAGGTTTGGCTCTGGTGCGAATATCACACCACTTAGGGTCTAGGTATTTTGGCACCGAGGGACTCCACTTAGGGCTTCGCTCTGGGGTCACTCCTGGCACACGAGCTCCCACCCTCGTCTAGGGTCTTCATGTCAAACTCGCTTCGTAAACTGGGCAGTGATCTATTGCTGAAAGTGCTTCGCATACAGGAGTAGGACTGAGTAGGATTATATAGGATCATTTTGGAGTCTCTGCAGGGATTCTCCAGTAATGGAGAATCAAATGGAACATGAGATGGAACCTGGGATGATGTCATGCTTTATGGGGTTTCTCCATGGAGCATCCATGATATCTCTAAGCTGATACCTACTTCGGGTCTTACAGTCTATCAGTCGCACTGTTCGGGTCAATCGGTAGCCCCAGGGCTCTTCGCCGAAAAAGCACACATCTGCCAGACAACAACGCACAGGACGTGCTGTGCTGCTATACGGGGCTCTTTTTTTTTTAAGCCATTCATAGATGATAACCGCCCGGCAAGGAAGAGCCCAAATTGAAGTCTCAGCTGGCTCTTATCCATGCACGCATCCCTAAACCCTAAACCGGGGAACCTTAGCCAACCCTGAATCCTACACGGTCCTACACCCTACACCCAGAAGCCATGACAACTGCTACGGGAGCTTCACAGCATCCCAGGCCACAGGTACAACAGCCTCAGTCAGACAGGTGGGATCGCAAGAGGCATCCTGGAAGCAAGAAGTCTTCCACCGAAGCTCAAGGGATAGTTGGATAGTACTTCTAAGCTTTCAGCCTGCGACATGAAATCTTCATATAACATAATACAATATAAAACAACATCACATAACATAATATGGTATAGACATTTGTTACCCCAAGCAATGCCATGCGTCCTGCGCAAACGGACCGCCCCTGCCCCCCCCCCCTCCCCCCCAAAAAAAAGAACAGGTCTTGCAGTCCTCTGGCAAGCAGTCGTCATCTCAACGAAAGCATGCACAGAAGATGTACAATGTAAAGATTCATGGCATGAAGCATATCCCTAGACCCTGCGCCTACCGTCTGTTAGGGCCGCAGTACCCTCATTAGGAGGCATATATCCCTAGTGAAAGGTACTAGGAGGTCTCCGGTACAAAGGGAGCATCCCTCCTTCAATATCTAGAATGCAAGGTCAACCCGACAATCCTCAATAGTTAGGGTTTAGGGTTGGGAATTAGGGTTTAGGGTTTCTGATTTGGGCCAAGCAATTCAGAAGAAACAAGGGGTCTGTGATGGCAACGCCGAGCAAAAAAGAAAATACGGTTGATCAAGCCTCGGAAGGTGCCATCATAAACCCTACCCCTAAGGGTCCAACGACCCAAATAATAGGGTTTAAGGGCCGAAATACTATAGTATTTATGGTATTTGGGCCCTAGGACCCATAGGGTACCCTACACATTCCACAGTTGAAGCCCAAGCCCTGCAGGAAACCCTCAACCTGAGGTGCCGACTTCTACCCTAACCTCCAAATCCTCGACCCAAAGCCTGACCCTCTGCGAAATTTCCAGTGCGCCCAGAAGCCTAGAAACTTTGAAGTCGCGTATGCGCAGTATACGTATACATATTATATATATATGTATATGTACATATATATATATACAAGTTGGTTGCAGATATGCACCAAAAGATGTGCACTGCGAAGCAAAGGCCCACATAAACACCCCCTCTCCTCCAAAAAATACCTACACTTAAACCAAACCTCTCCTCCAATTACTGGTCATTGGTAGGGATTAGGGGAATATAGTCCCTATACTATATGAGATATTCCCTCATTCCCTACTAAGCCCCAGCAAGTCCATCCTGTAGACAAAAGGCCGTGAGCGGCTGGACCCGATCCAGGCGCACAGCGCTAGCGCTGCGCCAGCTGCGCCACAGGATGGCGCCCTCTAATACGCATGGGGCTTTCGGGTGGTGTAGGGGTGTTTTCGGGTGGGTTGGGAGCTTCAGGGGGTTTAGAGGGTGTTGGGGGTTGTAGGGGTTTGGGGTTTTAGAGTTTGGGGGTTTGGGGATTAGGTCTACGGTTGGGGATTTTCTTGGGATTCTATGGCGTTATGTTGGGATTTATTGGGATAGTACCCCCTAATGCTGGAGAATTGAGTGCAAAAGGAGGTTTTAGGGGTTTCGTATGGGTTGTTGGATTTAAGCGCTTTACTGGCTGGGCATTTGGAATTCAGGCGTTTCAGGGATTGAGGGTTTGAGGGGTCAAGGGCTTAAGGGGATTTACGGATTTTAGTGTTTTCAGGTTTAGAGTTAAGGGGGTTGAGGTCTTCATCGCGCTTTAGCAGAGTTTATAGGGCCTTTTGGGATTATAATTAAGAGATTTAGGGTTCGAGGTTTAGGGTTGAAGTGTTTTACGGCTCGGAGGGTAAAACCCTAAACCCTATAAGCCCTAAACCCTAAGGGCTTTAGGCTCTAGGCTTGTTATTATTCAGGGTGTCAGGGTGGCAAGCATGGGGTATGACAAGCCGCGGTCATAAGAAGAATACAGAGGACGACCATTGCCCATCATTTGGACCTTAGAATTTTGACCGTCCTCCCAAACTCTATTTGGGCCTAGTTGGCCGGTATTAGGGGCCATATAGCCCCAATTCAAAGTAGTAGGAGGGTCTGGGAATAGGGCTTTGGGAGCGGGGCTTTGAGTGCTCAAGGTTACGAGCCTTGCACAACTCATGGGATTCTCCACCTTGCAACGGCTCTTTTGTTACCACACAGTAAAGAGTTGCATCAGAACTGTGAACCGGCCCTAAGAATGGGTACTTAGGATAGGGTAGTTGGAGGGTCTAGGAAAAGATCCCTCTCAATGACTAAGTGCACAGGGCTTGAGCTTGATCATGCGAAAGTGCACTCGACTTCCTTCCGAGGCTTGCTTACGTTTCTGGAGTTTACACGGCTGCTAATAGTAACAGCAATCAGTAAATAGTCACGCTGTGGGACTATTCTTGAAGGACAGGGCGCACAAGATTTGGTTGGGCTTTAGTCGAATCCGTCTTTGCACAGCTCGTGCAAGGCAGATGGTCAGTGTTGATTTCCCACATGCAGGCATGGAGGACCTCCGGAGGAATACCGTACCAATGATCTTGGGGTTTCATGCATGCGCATGACGAAAACACAGGCAATGACGTCTGGAAACACCGAAGATGCCATTCAACCCGAAGCGTAAGCTCTGAATTCAAGCCAGAACTCCTTGACCCTGAGCCTTCATTGCCTGCAACATCTCAACCCAGGGGTTCGGGACTCAACTACAGACGGATCTTGCTGAGATACGCTACTCCGTCAGCTGAACCTTCTGAATTGCCTGAATCTATCTGGGACCAAATTAATCCTAGAGAATATTAGAAAGACTCCCGTACTTAATCCCTTTGTAGTCCCCTTTTACCCTAGTACCCCTTGGCACCTGGATTTTGAGAAGCCCTCCTAAACCCTAAACCCCTCAAGGCAGATCGAGGTGCTCCGACAGTGGCCACTCCGAAGGCCACGCCGGCCGCCGAGCCCACCACCACGGAGAAAGCGACTCCATCCTTACGCAAAGGTTTCCCGGGGGCTCCATGTCTACAACTACTACCTACATTGGACCCGGATGTCTATAGTTATAGATAATGCCTACATTGGGCCCGGCTATTTGGAGCTCTAGGGCTTGAGAATCGACTATATATTGTCTAGGAAATGAGCGAAGGGCTTGCCGGGCTCAGGCCTAAGGGTAGAGGTATTAGCGCTTATTGGGATTAGGGTTCAGGGCATCGCGAGGCAACAAATTACGGGATCGAGGCTTCTGCTTATGTTTGCCCTTTCCCTTGCCCGTGCTGCTGCTGCTGCGTGATTTGCACTTGGACTTCTCTGGGATGTCTTTATCTTGTTCTGACGGATTGTTATTATATTGATTTCTGCTCTCGCGTCGAACAGAAGGATTGTGAGTGTAACCATTCAAATTGGAATTTTAGGCTTGTAGAAAAATGTGTGGGTTTCCATGCATTCAGCTTCGGAGTACACTAGGCTTTGTAGGGAAGCGCAACAGACTTCTCAGGGTTTTATGAAGTATTGGTTTCTGCAGGTACCTCTGCCAGGGTGCATGGGTAGGATTTGGTGCTGTGTTGGAATTTGGGTTTAGCTTGAGATTTCTGGGCTTTGGCTAGCACATGCACCACGCGCGCTTGCATGACCTTCTGCCCCAAAGGCCCGCGCCGGAAGCTTGGACTCGATGTATAGTTGGGATTTGGTCTGGGAAAAAACTCGAAATAGCCTGGACCTAGACCCTCCATCTACCCTCTATATACCCCTAAATACCCACTACTGGGGACCATATACCCCCAATAAAGGGTACAAGGAGGGTCCTGGCATTTAGTTTTGGCGGACGAAAGCAACTCAGAGTCGGCTGGGAGCAGTCCCGTGATGCTCAGACAGGGTCTGGCACCCGAATACAACTGCGCGGGGGGCCCGAAACGCTTGGATTTGGTCCGGTCCTTGTATCCCATGATTGGGATTGGATTCGTGTGGGTGGATATGCGGGCATACCTGTTTTGAAGCTCGTATTATGAAACCTCTCGAGATACTACGATCCGCCTAAACACAAATCAAGCTATCTGAAGGAGATTCAAGTCAGGGGACCTTCAATATGCATTATATTTCCAGGATAGGAAGCCACATGCCCCTTTCATGTCTCAGCTTTGTCATCCCTATAAAAGCACAAAAGAAAGCAAAGGTAGCTCCTGGGAGAGAACGGTCTCATGATGCGCTTGGGCAGCAGGGTGGTTGAGCGAAGGGGGTTACGAATCATAGGCTTGGAATTGAGGCACTGGGCTGTACCTGGACCCTAAAAGTAGGTAAAACAGTAGCCCAAACCCCCAAAAAACAGCCCAAAAGGCTATTATTCTACACACTGTTGGGTTCAGGTAGTAGAGAGCTCGGTTACCAGGATTTACAGCTAATGAGGTCCAGTGCTTGACGCAAAGGCTCATCAAATACTCGGCAAACATGTGCATGCACACATTCTCTGGGTTCATCTATGTCCAAAACCCGAAGTAGGTCTCATCTTGCGAGCAGTTTGAACAAAAAACCTATGAGCTACAGTCTACACTCCTAGTATCCCCCTTAATGACCCCTCTAGTACTCCCCTATCTAATACCGTATACAACACCCTTTTGAAATTCGGAGTTTAGATTATGGCTCATATATTCCGTGGCAACCGCCTAAATTTGCTGAAGCCTTGTTGAGCTCTCGGCGGTCCCACGAGCTGCCCTTACGAGATTGGAAGCGGCAAAAACACTAAGCATATAGGGATTATATGGGGTTGTGTAGAGATTATGTAGAATTTCCCATCGTGTGTACCGATTGGACCGGTGGACATAGTGGCTCGAGGCGTCGTCAGGACATCGCCTGCATCACTACAGGTAGATCTTCAACAGTCCCTTTGTTCTACGTAACTTTTTGTCTGGTTCATTTGCCTGCCATAAAATGCTGCAGATGGCACAAGGATAGTCTGTAGGAATTACATTCGAAATATCTGTACCCGCCTCGCTCATGATTCTGCGGTACAGCAGTGCGGCAGTGCAACTGGACTATGAACCGGTAAAGTTGTTGGTGACGCCGCCAGAGTTTGTGTCGATATCGTCCTCGTCGGACCAGCGAGGGCACCAGCGGTGGTATAACAGTAGCAGCAATAACCCCTATACACTATATGATATACAGTATTCCGTATAATCCAAAAAATAAATCCTATATGATATACAGTGTCCCCTTATTCTCCACTAAGCAGCAACGAGGGGGAATGCCAACGGTCAAAAGCAACCTGAGAAAACCCTAGGCTCGGTAACGTCGCAAGTGGATGACGTCTTGTCGCTGGGTCTAAATCCTTAAGGGTTCAAGGACTCAAATAGTAGGGCTGTAGGGCCTAAATGCTATAATGTTCGTGGTATTTGGGCCCTGAAACCCTACTATTGGGGTCCTTGAACCCTTAGGGATTAACACCAACCCCCCAAAGACCACAAGCTGCAAATTCGACAGGGACCATCCGCACCCTGACTTCTTGTAAACCTTGAGCCTTGGGCCTAAACATCTGAACCCTAAACCCTACAGTAGCCACATCCCCAAACCCTAACCCTAACCCCTAAGCCCTAAGCCCGTCTTTAAGCCTCTAAGCGCTAGCCTCCCTTAGCCCCTCAACCCTCAACCTGGAGTCTAAATCCCTTAGTCGGAACCCTAAAGCCTAAACCCTAAACCCTAATCCGTACTCCCCTTACCCCAGTGCTGCAACGAGGGTCCAGCGACTCTGAAGGGATCCACGCCGCTGCCGCCTCGTCTTCAGGCTCAAATTCTAGCAGAGCTGTTGAGGGTTTAGGGTTTAGGGTACCTGAACCACAGAAGTATGTGGAATCATGGAACAGAAATTGGAAACTACTACCTTGTTCAGGGGTTAGGATTTAGACCCCAAAGGTATGTAGAATAATGGCCCTCGTGGCTATTTTGAGTGGGTTCGGGCTATTAGTTTACCTGCTTTAAGGGTTTAAGTAAGGGTTATACTTGGATATAGGGCTAGATAGGGGCAAGTAGGATATATAGAGTTTAGGGACATTATCCCAAGACTGGAACATCATAAATGAAAACAAGTGGACAATGAAATGGAACTGAGAATATAGTGGCTTATAGGATGTATCGGTGATTTTGTGCGTTCTTTAACATTCTTTGAGCTTCTACAATAGGGTTTAGGCGTGCACAGGTTCTCAGGGCTCGGGATTATAGGGTTCAAGGTTTCTAGCTTATGTATGGTGTACTACAGTAACTAGAGCTTGCAGAAATTTCTTATAGGAAGTTGGCTTTAGGGCTTAGGGTTGGCGACCCGAGTTTGGGGGTTAAGGGACGAAGGTCTAAGATAATTCAGAATTGCAGCTTTGGGGGTAAAATTCAAGAATGTTGACAATGATATGACCCCAAAAAAGTCATCTGAAAGGCCATTCTTAAATAGGGCGATTTAAGGGATCATGTTAGGACCTTTTTACGAAGCTTTCTGGAGATCATGACAAGTCTGTATGATGATGCACAAAACTGTTCCTCTGCGCGTGGGTTGCTTGTAGCAAGGCGTCTGCTATTTCATGTTGACACATACATATCCCGTCTAGGCTGCGTATATGATGCTGCTGATACTGACTTTAGTATACTATAGTCCCATACTTCCTATGGTTCAGGGTATTGAGGGCCATGCAGGGTCTTTAGCATCCACCACAGTGTAGGAGCCGGAAAAGTAGCTCCCACTCGATAGGGAGGAACTTCCCAAAATCCAAACCTGCTCCCGCCTCTCCCCAGTCCCATCCAAAAAATTCTCAAGGTTGGTGGGCCCATGTCTCAGTACAGCCCCTACATACCTTCAAAAGAAGCCTCTTCCCATCTCCAGAAAAACAAAACCCCGATTGAATAGACACACCCCAACCTACTCCCTAAAACCCTCAAATCCCAATAAATCCTTCGCCCTAAAATGCCCTAGACCCTGAAGCCTAAACCCTGAACACCCTAGGAAACCCCCCAAGAGAGAAGAGCTCTTTCACCTGTCTGCAGTCCAAGTAGCAAACTGGGGCTCCACCCTGCGGTCCATCTCATCGGCCCTGAGCCGCAGAATTGCCCAGGAACTTGAGTTTAGGGTTTAGGCTTTCTTACCATTACTCAGAGTTTGGGGTGGTCATTTTGGTTTTGAACTTTGAAAGTTAAGGAAAATTGGGTACCCTAAGAAATGGTATGTTTATATGGGCTTGAGGGTTTAGGGTTCAGGGTTTAGGGTATGGGCCTCAGCCCCTTTAGGGTTTACAGATTAGGATAGACGAGCTCTAGGGCCCTCAAGGGCACGTATAGGGTATGTA